>OZ036004.1:15209029-15509029 GCA_964035015.1 Corallium rubrum | reverse complement strand
CTCTGTTCCTTCTATTATCAAAAAACGATCGCATAGGACTAAGAGAGCTGGGAGAAAATCCATACGCTTCAAGCTTTTTAAGGGTGAGTGAGTGGCTCAAAGAATCGAAAGCCTTACTCATGTCTGTGGAGAGCACCCATACGAGTTCTTTTCGATCAATAGCATGCTTCCAGTCCTCAACCAGACGAAGTAAGCTGGTCTCACAGCTATGACTCTTTCTATAGGCCGTCATTCTTTTATACAGAGTAGGATCATATTGGCTGTTCACCTGTTTACTAAGGATCTGCTCGAATATCTTATCAACAGTCAAAAGTGACGTAATTGGTCTATAATTTTGTTTTTCCTGAACATCACCCTTCTTAAACGCAGGTGTCCACTCCCCCAGTTTCCACAAATGTGGCCATCTGCTCTGCACTATGCAATCATTGAATAGCCTTGTTAGGGAAGGTGCGATCCCAGCGGCTACATTCTTCAACAGTTTAGGCGGTGCTCCCGGATCCCATCCACATGACTTTCTGGGGTTAAGCTTTTCCATAACACTTTGTACCTCGTCCTGACTAAATTGCTTGAACTCGAACGTAAAGCCTTCATATGCTTCCTGTATAGCCTTTACACTACTGTGATCACAATGGTCATTTTCTGTAAGGTCATTAACATGATTACCTCCTATACTGGAAGCTGCAGTAGAAAAATAATTGGCCAGTGTCTCTGCAATCACAGATTGGTTCTTTATTACAGTTCCCTCATTTGTTCTTAAACTTATTTCTGCAGAATGTTTGACATTGTCACTAATAAATGGTTTAAACGTGTTGTAAAATGCAGTTGGCTTGCTGTGCAACTCCTCAGACTTTTTTTGCCAGTATGCACGAATTGCCTTTCTACGTTCTTTACTGGCAATATTCCTGTACTTCTTTTTTAACTCAAAGTTATCTTGGGTGCGATTCTTGGCAAATATAACACCATACTTTCTCTTATTCCTTATCGCCTTTTTCCATTCCATTGTCATGTACGGTAAATCTTTCTCACGAACTCTTTTCTTCTTAATAGAAGCGTGCTCATTTACTATACTCCCGAACAGCCCATTCCAGTAATCATACTTATCATCAATATCACTGAAGATATCGGCAACGTGCCACGGAGCCTCCAAGAGGTCCTGATTAAGTTGTTCGAAATCTGTGTTTTTCACATTTCTAAATGTTATGATCTTCGATCTATGCTTACATACTTTTTCGGCCATTACCCCATAAACAAGGAGGTGGTCACTAATTTCTGGGTCGTAAGCACCACATTTCTTGAATAATTCGGGTGTAGTTGTTAATATTACATCCAGAAGGGTCTGAGAGTTAGGTGTAATCCTCGTAGGCTCAGAGATCATGCACTTTAAGTTGTGAACTTCCTCCATGTCTATAAGTATTTTCCCCTCACGCTCCGTAGGCCTAAGCCTATCCATATTTAGATCACCCACCAAAACAATAGATTGCTTTTGAAGAGATGCCCACATGACAATACCATTTATTTCTTCCTCTACTAGTTGATGGTACTTTTGACTGCGTGTAGTGTTTCCTTTGCTGGACTGCTTTGGAGGCCTATAAACGGCCAGAAGTACTATATCTCTCCTTCCTATCTTGGCTTCGACTGCAATAGCCTCAAGAGTCTTATAGGACTTGGCTAAGGCTATCTTGCGTGATGGTATACTAGCAGCAAGGTACACAAGCAGGCCTCCACCACCTTTTGCCCTATCGCGACGATACATTCGGTATCCATTAATAATAAACTGACTATTTGGGTAAGAGCTATCAATCTTTGTCTCTGAAACAACTATTACGTGCGCTTTTAATACTTCGTTCAACAACTTTAATTCATCGAATTTATTTTGTATACTATTAATGTTGAGATGGATAATTAATGCTTCGCTTGAATTAGTTTTCCTTTCACCGACAATAGATTGCTCCAGGGAATTTAAAGGTTCCTCATTTGCATCCCCGCTATTATCAACTTCGATCTTCGACTGTGAAATAATTGACACATCATGGACTCCAAAATCAAGTTCTTGAATCAAATCAGCATCTTCTATAGTGCTAAATGGAAGGGAACACAGAGCACAAACCCAGTTCAGGTCACTGTTATCCAGATAATACTTAAAAATCCTTTTTGACATACCACAGCACTTCGTATGTAACCAGGAATTACACTCGGCACACAGCAGAGCATCTTGATTATTACGAACGCTTCTTTTACACTCTTTACAAGGATATTTAGTTATTCGCCTGCCAGCAGGTCCCGGGTTAGTTTGAATGTCTCCAGATAAAATAACACGTTTAAGCTGGAAACTGCTCGTACCTTTAGTTGAGTGTGGAATTCTTGCGTTTAAATATGCTTTCCCTCGTCCATGATTTCGACCAATTGTTTCACCAAAACTCTGAACGTACGTTATATTACCACAACGGATAGCTATACCAAACAACTCACAAGTTTCCTTGGCAGTGCTGTTATATTTTGTTCGATTGTGGACGTCCAGACAAATACTGATCGTTAGAAAAATTAGGAAATAATACTGTATCTGTTCTGTAATAAATATATTGCATTATTCCTGTACCATTTCTGTACAAATACATGTATAAACCTGTAATCTGTTAAAATTATACCGTGTAAAATCTTATACAGTAGAACCTGAGTTTACAACCACGTGTCATTTTACAACCACTTTTCCCTGGCAACAGGGGTTGTCGTAAAATTACAGTTTTCACTTCAGGCTATAAGATTGACAGGATCTTGCCAAGATTATGGCAGGTTCTTGCCAAGATTGTGGCCGGATCTTGCCAAGATTGTGGCTGGATCTTGCCAAGATTGTGACAAGATCTTGCCAAGATTGTGGCAGGATCTTGGCAAGATTGTGGTAGGATCTTGCCAAGATTGACAAGATCTTGCCAAGATTATGACAAGATCTTGCCAAGATTGTGGCCGGATCTTGCCAAGATTGTGGCTGGATCTTGCCAAGATTGTGACAAGATCTTGACAAGATTGTGGCAGGATCTTGCCAAGATTGTGGTAGGATCTTGGCAAGATTGTGGTAGGATCTTGCCAAGATTATGACAGGATCTTGCCAAGATTGACAAGATCTTGCCAAGATTGTGGCAGGATCTTGCCAAGATTGTGGCCGGATCTTGCCAAGATTGTGGCTGGATCTTGCCAAGATTGTGACAAGATCTTGCCAAGATTGTGGCAGGATCTTGCCAAGATTGTGGTAGGATCTTGCCAAGATTGACAAGATCTTGCCAAGATTATGACAAGATCTTGCCAAGATTGTGGCCGGATCTTGCCAAGATTGTGGCTGGATCTTGCCAAGATTGTGACAAGATCTTGCCAAGATTGTGGCAGGATCTTGCCAAGATTGTGGTAGGATCTTGGCAAGATTGTGGTAGGATCTTGCCAAGATTATGGCAGGATCTTGCCAAGATTATGGCAGGATCTTGCAAGATTGTGGTAGGATCTTGGCAAGATTATGGCAAGATCTTGCCAAGATTGTTTCAAGAATTGAACTTGACAGGTCTTGCCAAATATTACAATTGGGTTCTAATTTCAAATGGAAAATTATATAAATATCTTTGTTATTCTTATATTCATAAATAATGGATACCTGATAGCTTGTCAAGATCTTGCCAAGATCTTGCTAAAATCTTGGCAAGATCTTGCCAAGAAATATGGTGATCTATATACCTACAAAAAGCAAGGCAAGATCTTGGCAGATTCTTGCCAAGATCTTGCCAAGATTTACATCTTGCCAAGATCTTGCCAAGATCTTACAAGATCTTACAAGATCTTGGAAGATCTTGCCAAGATCTCCAACCTGGGTTTGATCTAGCTTTTTGTTGCATTGGTTACTTCTGAGCGGTACTGTGCACAGCGTTGTTTTAAAAAGGACTAATGTAATTTTTTTTATGTTACTAACATAATAATATTTGGCCTGTTCACATTATAGTCTACGCTCGAAAGCACATTAACCATTGCTGCCTATGCTGTGCAAGGTCACTCTTTGACGAGTAACATTATCTGGTGTTAGACAGGGTAAATTCATGGAGTATTGTTTTTGACAGACTCAGGCAGAAACAGATTAAATGTACCCAGGTACAGACTTTTCATATGCCAAAATTACACATCACTGTGTCTTGCAGGCATTTCTTTTTACCTCAAAAGCACAATCAAATTTACTGTGCCCTGGTATGCCAACCTCAAAAACACATATAGTGTTAGTAGGCTCCAGGCAAATCTCTCACTCGAAAGTGCAATCATACAAAATTTTTGATGACTGCACCCAGTGCACCAGCCTCAAAAACATATATCAGGTGCAGATCCAAGGTTAGTGTGGGCCCCCATTTTGCACGCACATGTACACTGTATACACACCGATATTAATGACTTTGTATTTCTCTTAAATCTCACTCAAAAGCCCAAAATCATTGGAACAGTTTATTAATTTTCTGAAAACAAAGAATTTCTAAAAGTTATTGTGCTTTTGGTATTAATCTCATTCATGCTTTTCATAAATTTCTAAACCTGGATCTGCCTCTGCATATTATGTCTAGGTAACAGGCGAGATTATATGTATTACTCGAAAGCACACATCTTGACATGTGCCCAGTAATTTCCAACATGTGAACCAAGTTCACCAGGCCATCTATTAACTTCTAACTAGAAATACATAAATGCAACAACCCCTCGCCTGCTTTTATATGCTTTTTGAAATGCACCCCAC
Organism: Corallium rubrum; assembly: GCA_964035015.1. Taxonomy (NCBI): domain Eukaryota; kingdom Metazoa; phylum Cnidaria; class Anthozoa; order Scleralcyonacea; family Coralliidae; genus Corallium; species Corallium rubrum. Next base: position 15,504,276 of record OZ036004.1, on the reverse strand, counting down.
CCACCCCACCTTCCAATTAAAATAAGCACTGCTGATATAACTCCTCAGGATAATTACAGAATTTATGATTAGGATAACTGAAATGAAAGTTGAACATATCAAAGGAAAACTTACAGATTTCATATTAAACTCTGGTTGTAAAAATATATTGTTTTTAGCCATTTAGGAAGTTTCCAAAGGAATTACCTTTATGTTTTGCAAAGGCAGGCTTAAGAGTTAACAGCTCAAAAACTACATTTATAATAGGAGATAAAAACAACAGACAACCTATAAATTTCAGTCTGTATAATACAGGACAAAAGAAAATGGACAAAGCCTATGAGTATTTATGATAAGTGCTTGCAATTAAGTCAATGAAAAACATCACGTCCACAGTAGCAAAGGGAAAGGACGAAAACGTGAAGCTGTATACTGCTTAATGGGTAAAACAAAAACTTGAAAACAACATATTAAAGGACAAGGTATAAAACTTTATATGATAGTTGCTAAGGTTAAGTTTACAGTAACTGACGAGTGTCTAAAAGGGTTCTATTTAAAGTGCCGTTCTTGGCGTTTACAGAATATATTAATGAATAAATGCTGACTACAATCAGCAAAATAAATAAAAACAAATGCCCTACCGTCATTTTGAGACCACTGAGTGGCCTGTGACTACAAACACTACAATTGAGATCGAGTTCTTGTTTACCATACGTTCGGTTTCTTCAGGTTTTCTGGTTTCTCTTCAATATATTAAACCGACTGTTTGTATCCTCCTTTTATTCGTTGTTCTGCTTCTTTCCGTTTAAAACGAAACCATTTGAAACCATTTTGTTTCGCAAAATATGGAAATAACTATAAGTTTGTTTCAAAGCTAGTCACCAGTGCCCAATTATTTGTACCGCGTGACACCCTACGACGTATATATATAAACTATTTCCAGATTTTGTCTCCCTTGCTTTTTCTACACGCGTGTAAAGGCACGTCGAGATTAGCACCCACGCACGTCGAGATTAGCACCCTCACCCGGGCTCCGGGCCTTCGGCCCTACGCCCGGGCTCGGGGATGACTACTATATCTTCCTGCAGTTTCTTGTGCAAGCAACTGCAACCTTTGCTCTTCATCAAGTCGCTTTCCCAAATATTTGTATCTACCAATGGCTTTTAATCGATCAAATGTCATTGACTCAAACACAATATCATTAATGGATCTCACCCTAGATGTAGCAACAAATGTACATCCAGCTACTTTCTCACTTTTACCCAAGTCAACAACAGCCTTTGGTAAAGTCTGTCCTTGTGACTTGTGAATAGTCATTGCATACCTTAATCTCAATGGGACCTGTTGTCTTGACATGTACTTCCCATCAGCCATCCATTCAAATACCTTTGGTGGCACTGGTATGCACTTGGGACATGTATCAATAAATCCCGGGCCTGTGTAGGCAGGGAAATGTACCAACACAGCGACAGGTAGATTTGGTGGTCCAAGATTTTCTGCAAACCAAATCTCCTCAACCACTAAAAATGAACCATTGGAAAGGCCAACTTCAGCCCACAGGTTGGATGTGAGCATGACGTCTGCTTCCTTAGACAGGAAAAGCACTGCTTCTAAGCCACCAGCTTCATCAGATGTTGCTGCTGATGCTCCATGGCCAGAGTCCTTTGCCTGAATCTTTGCCACCGCCTGTCCATTGCCTCTCAACTTCTCATAGTTGTACTCTGCTACACTCTTCTTATCAAAGTATAACCGAATAGCATCATTAAACTGATCCATTGCAATATTAGGTGTGGAATGTTGCAGTAGAAGATGCCAATCTTGTTCTGTTACCTGTCCATCTCTCATTCCCATCAGCAAGGCTCTGAATGCTTGTGCCTCAGCATTCTCCCAGCCTGTCGCATAATCTCATTCAAAATAACTATAGAATCAAACAAAAGATATAATGAATGACCATGATCACTTATAGTGGTTCCATTTCCTGCAATATATAATGGCCGGTCACCCACTGGTGGCAGCCGACCAAAGTCACCAAGGAGGGTCACTGAAATACCACCAAATGGCTTATCTTCATTCCCTGTGCCAGCACGCAATCTATTGTCTAACCACGACAACATTTTGTGACCAATTATTGACATTTCATCGACAATGAGGTAAGCCTTACCTTCCAGTTTTAACTGTAGGCGCTGCAACGACTCACCCTGTAGGTCTTTATACTCACGTATAGGAAGTTGTGCAGCAGAGTGTAATGTCTGGCCATTAATACTAAATGCTGCAATACCTGTCGTTGTAGTTATTATACAACTGTCACCCAGAACCTGTTTTAAAGCAGTAATTAGGTACGTCTTACCTGTTCCTGCAGTACCACATACAATCATGTTGACTGGGTCAGGTTTCTCACCATTTTGCATATGAGATATAAGAATATCATATGCAAGTTGTTGCTTCTCATTTAGGGTTGATAGATCAATGGGAAGTTCATTGCTCACTTGTACATTGTGTCGTTGCCCTCGTTCTTCTGCATCTTTTCTCTGCTGGTAGATCCACCCAGGGCATTCTCTGAGCAACTCCACTGGAACTGTTCGTGCAGCTGCATACCACCCTGGTAGAAATCCTGGTGCTTACTTTGTGTTTCGCGCACGAATATTTTATTCTCTGATCCTGACCCTGAAAACACCCTAATCCTCAAACCTAATCCTAATTTCAATTCTAATTCTACCCCAACCCCAACCCCAACCCTAACCCTAACCCTAATCCTAACCCTAACTCTAACCCTAACCCTAATGCATATTCGTGCACGAAACACAAAGTAATAACCGAAATCCTAAACAGGATCCTATAGGATCCTACAGGATCCTATAGGATCCTACAGGATCCTACAGGATCCTGTAGGATCCTGTCAGGATCCTAAATATAACAGGATCCTAACCAGGATCCTGACAGGATCCTGAACTTAGCAGGATCCTAACCAGGATCCTGACAGGATCCTGAACTTAGCAGGATCCTAACCAGGATCCTGACAGCATCCTGAACTTTGCAGGATCCTAATCAAGATCCTGACGGGATCCTAAAGTTAACAGGATCCTAACCTAGGATCCTGAACTTCGCACAATTCTAACCAGGATCCTGACAGCATCCTGAACAGTATTACTAGAGGAAGAAACTAGAGTAAACTAAATTAGCTTTATTTATACTGAATAGCCTTAGCAGTCATATTTAAGCTGTTCTCTCTGGATGTCAAGTATTAAGGAGTATCTCTTATTGGTTCAGTGTTACTACAGGAGGAAGCTATACAGGATCCTAATCAATATCCTGACAGGATCCTAAACTTAACATGATCCTAACCAGGATCCTGACAGGATTCTAAGCTTTACAGAAGGCTATAATCAGAATCTTGGTTAGGGAACTCATAATCTTTGTTAGGGAACATCCTGAAATCAATACGAAGATCTTTTTATGAAGGATACCATAGTATTTAAAACTAGACATTCTAGGATCCTGACTAGGATCCTACCAAGAAAATCTAGGTTCCTGAGTAGGATCCTACCAAGAAAACCTAGGATCCTGAGTAGTATCCTGCCAGGAAAATCTAGGATCCTGAGTAGGATCCTACTAGGAAAATCTAGGATCCTGAGTAGGATCCTAGCAGGAAAATCTAGGATCCTGAGTAGGATCCTAGCAGGAAAATCTAGGATCCTGAGTAGGATCCTACTAGGAACATCTAGGATCCTGAGTAGGATCCTAGCAGGAAAATCTAGGATCCTGACAATTAATAGCAGCACCCTGGGCTGGATCTTCCTGGGAAAATATACTGTAGGATCCTAACATAAATGACGTTAATAACAAAGAAACTGATCAGTCATTCCCAGTTAAGGTGACTCCACAGAGTTTCTTGAAGAATGGAAAATACAAGTTTGATCGAGAGTCCAAAACATGTGCATAAACAATTCGGGAAAAGAATAAAACTAAATGTTATGCATAGTTAAACAGTCTGACAATCAAAAACTGTTACAATTACCCTTGCCAATTACCCTTCAAACTAATTTAATTCGAAAAAAACGAGTAATCAATAGGCCGAATTTAGAAAAATTCTGTAGAACGAGTAATTTTTTTTCCGGAAAAATATTTTTAAAAAATTTCGTTCTACAGAATTTTTTTAAAATCGGCCTATTGATTATTCATACTATAAGAAAAGTTTTAACGAAAGAAAAATTGGGCGTCACCAAAGTTTTTTTCGAATTAAACTAGTTTGAAGGGTAATTGGCAGCCATTTTGAAACGTAATTGTTGCCATAGCAACAACTGTTGCTATTTATTTGGTAACAGTTTTTGATTGTCAGACTGTTTAACTATGCATAACATTTAGTTTTAGTCTTTTTCCGAATTGTTTAATCACCTGTTTTGGACTCTCAAACTTCTCTCTTCGAGTCTTTGACAAATAAAATCAGACAGAGTAATGTAATGAAAGGGCCATTTTGGTCGGCTCAAGAAAGAATTACTAAGAACTTACAGAATCTTGTATTAAAGATCTTGTAAAATCCCGCCAAAAATCTTGTAGAATACAATATTACGTCTGACATACAATTTATCGATCTGTCGGCGCATTCACATGACACTAGCGCATAAAAATTTAAATTGTGAAGCAGTAAGAATGGTCGTTAGCGACGTTTAGATGCTGGAGAGGCAAAGTTTCTTACAATTGGATCAAACTTTTACAACGAATTAGCTTTGTCGACTTGGTTGATGAGATGACTAACAAATATTACCGCTTTTCAGTGTATATATACTCGAAATTTGGACTAAGACGTGCCATAATGAATATCATTCAGCGCAGTGCCGCAGATTAGTATAAATATAAACCGACGATTATACTCCGGTAAGGTTAAACTTATTTTATTCCCGAGATTAATTTAGTGTCATTTCTTTGACTGCATGTGCTAGGCGCGGCTTATTTTTGGTGCTTGATAGCTAATATAGCCAATAGCTTTGTGAAGTTAGTTTAACTTAGAACCTTGTTGACTTCCGGTCGGTTAATCGCTCCCAGTGCCCTCGGCCGACGTTGCTACGCAACGAGAACTACGTTGTCAGAACGTTTTGCTTTCTTTTTGGCGAACAGTTATAGTAGGAGCAAACGAACAATTTATTTACCTTTTTTGTACCGTTTTTGTGTACAGCTGAGCTCCTAGAGAGTATAGACGTAAGTTATCACTCACCTTTATTGTTTCCTATTTGTTTTTTGTATTTTAAGTCAAACCAAACGGTGGTTATTACAATTTGTTAATGTAATTATTTGATATAGTTTCACCGCATTACCTGAGGTTTATTAAATCACGTTTAAAAACACTTCAGTCTCGTGTGGTTGACACTTGCGAACTCCGGCTCTACGTTTCCCCGAGACAACGGAGCTGGGAACGCGACAGTGAAAGTCTGTACTGCTTATTCGAGGAGCCATTGGAGAAAGAAAGGTACGATATTTTAATTGTTCGTTCAGCAATATATATCAAGCCTTTAATTAATTTGATGTTGTAATGAATTCGGGGAGCGATAAATCGACAATTGGAGATCCTAAGGAGCCTAGCTCTGCCAGTCTAGTGGTATCTACTAATACTAAAACTATGGAGACGTCTGTAAACCCGCCGGTTCATGGACAGGAGGAAGAAACTCAGCCAGTTTCTTCAAACAAAGAAACACTAGACGACGAGAAGCGACAGCGAACCTTGTCACAAAAGGCAATCCAGAATGCTATCCAGACCAAAGATGTTGAGCTCAACGCAGAAGAAAAAGCGCTAAAAATTGCTTCAGACACCGTTTACACTGCATTAAAGAGGAGAGTCTCTGTTAAAGAAATTCAAACTGTCTTAATTCCATTGCAAGAAGCTTACATGAAGTACAGAGAAACATTGAACGAAGTGGAGAGTCTTTACAAACAAGATAAATGGGGCGAGTTCACCGAACAGGCGCAGCTAACCACCGAATCTAGTCATGTGACATTGCATTACGCCCATACTGCTATTAAGAATGCAACAGAGAGGCAACATGATATAATTCAAGAAACAAAATCACTATGTTCTAGACATACACGTCACACCTCATCATCGCACACCTCCACATCTTCTAATAGAGCGAGGAGAATGGCCTTGGTTGAAGCCGCAGCAGCAAAACAACAAGCCGAGTTTGACCGAATAATAGCAGAAAAGGAGAATGAAAGAAGGCAATTTGAAGCCGAGGAAAAATTCCGTCTCGAACGCATACGCGGACAACATGAACGTGATATGGCCATCCTAGCAGCAGAAAGAGCGACAGCGGTTGTAGATGCCAAACTACGAGCCATAGACCAGTCAATTATCGAAGAAGAGAATCTTTCTGCGCTAAGAGAGGAGGATGAACCAGAAGATGCCAGGTCGCGCACCCAAACTTGGATCAACACTCAGGGCCAGTTTGAACAGCATCCCACCACAACGCGGAATGGAGCCGGTGAGAATACAACATCACCGATTTACATGGCAGACAGGAGAAACACCACTGTTCCACCAGCGGGTCACGACATAATCCACACAGAAACTCAAGATAATATTGGTATTGGAACCTTCAAGCCATTGACCCCAAAAGGATTTGCCGGAAACCAACCTATCTACAAACCACCAACACCGATACCAGCAGTAGTCGCCACGAATCAATGCATGGAAGGAATCGCAGAGACAAACCAACAATTTAGTAGCAAGCCTGGCAAGGCAGAATCTTCCTAAGTGCCATCCTGATGTATTCGACGGGGATGCCACCTTGTTCCACCCTTGGAAAAACACTTTCAAGGCGATGATCCAAGACACAAATCTAAACCCTTCGCAAGAGATTGCCTACCTACGTACCTATACAAAGGGAAAAGTTCAAGAATTAGTCGACAACTTCAGAAAAAGACAACAAGATGATTCTACACTCACTCTACAGGAACTCTGGACCGAACTGGAAAGAAGGTATGGTAACACCGCTGTTATAACTAATGCCCTGCTTGAAAAGTTACGAGAGTCAGCAAAGTTCAGTGGAAGGGACAAAGTAAAACTTCAAAAATTTGCGGATGTCTGTAGTGACGTAGATAACCAAATGACGCGCCTCTCAGGACTTGCTTGTCTCAATTATGCGAATGCCATTCGTCCCATAGTGGATAACTTGCCGAATTTTCTCAGGTTCAAGTGGGAGAAAGAAGTTGTTAACTACGCAGAAGAAAACAACGATGCTTATCCTGGATTCCACAAGTTTGCAACAATGATCCAAAAACAAGCAAGATTTAGAAATCATCCGAATGTCTTGGCTGGTGAATCATCCAACCACGAGAACACGCTAAAGAAAAATGAAAGGAAATGGAACCCTGATCCCACTAACAAATTCGAAGTAGAGCGCAAAAGAGTATTGAAGTCGCAAACTAGAAGCCTGGACAATGAAGATAGAGAAAGAAAGGATCATGAGAAGGAAAAATACTGCTTGTTCCACGAGCGGAAGGGACACGAACTGAATGAATGCAAGGCGTTTGGCGAGAAGAGCTTGGAAGAAAGAACGGAGTGGATAAAGAAAGCAGGCCTTTGTTTCCGCTGCCTGGTCGCGAAGCATCGAGCGAAACAGTGCAGAGCGAGCGTGAAATGTAGCAAATGCAACAGCAGTCGGCACCCAACAATACTGCACAAAGAAAAGGAAGTAAGAAAGGAGGAAGAAGAAGTAAAAGAAGAAGATCACTCTGATCAGGGAGAGGAGCTGCGACCGCGTTGTACCTCAGTTTGCCAAGGGAAGACCGGAGGACTGTCTTGCAGCAAAATAGTGCTTGTGGATGTCTTTGCCGAAGACAAACCAAACAAGGTCCGTCGTGTGTATGCAATAATGGACGACCAGAGCAACGCTTCAATGATAACTCCAAGCCTCGCAGAACAACTGGAAGTAGACGGCCCCACAGAAAGGTACCAGCTCTCCACTTGCAGCAGTACCAAAGAAACAAAGTACGGTCGCCGAATATCTGGATTGGTTGTGAGGTCATTGAATGGTAGAATCGTCAAGTTACCGAAGTTAATCGAGTGCGATCACATTCCACAAGATAAGTGCGAGATACCGACGCCGACTATGACTGGACAACATCCCCACCTCCAGGAAATTACCGATGAGATTCCACCTTTAGACCAGGATGCCAAGATTGAGATCCTCATCGGAAGAGATGCACCGGAATTGTTGAAAGTACGAGCATTCAAAAATGGCCCAAAGGGAGCGCCATGGGCTCAGAAGCTCATCCTGGGTTGGACAGTATCTGGCCAAATGTGTCTGGATCGAGTTGGAGGGCCAGTCCAGATCTCAGCGCGTCGTACAGCGGTGGAGACTACGCATGACAAACTACCTGTGCCTCTGGAACCAGAATTAGAATGCAAGAAAGAACACTCCTCTACCTTAAGAGGCCTTCCAGAATTTGAAACCATTCCTTGCCCGAACTATTTCAAAGTTAAAGAGAAATATAGCGAGTGTTCTGCAAGAGAAGAGATAACAAATGACGTCTACCACACAACCCCAGAAGACAATGAAGCCAGTACATCATGGGAGGACCGTCGCTTCCTCGAAATTATGGAAAAAGGGATTCACAAGAATGAATCCGGCAATTGGGAGATGCCATTACCCTTTCGCGCCAAGAACGTGGTCATGCCAGACAATCGGAAGCAAGCCCTCAACCGTCTTCATGGTCTACTACGTTCTTTAAAAAAGAAACCACAGATGGAGCAAGACTACTTCGAGTTTTTGGCCAAAGTCTTCGAGCGCGGACACGCCGTCCCAGTTCCCTACGATGCACTGTCGGAGAGTCATGATTTAAGAAAGACGGGAGAGCAAACGAAAGAAGTCCGTCCTGGCAGAGTATGGTATCTTCCCCATTTTGGAGTTTACCACCTCAAAAAACCAGACCAGATTCGTGTGGTGTTTGACTCTTCCTGTGAGTACAAGGGCGTATCTTTAAACAAACAACTATTGGCTGGCCCAGACCTTATGAATAGCCTACTTGGTGTCTTGATGCGCTTCAGACAAGAGAACGTCGGTGTAATGTGCGACGTGGAACAAATGTTTCACTCCTTTCATGTCGACCCAAAGCACAGGGACTTCTTACGTTTCCTATGGTTCAAGAACAACGATCCTTCGCAGGAAATAGTAGAGTACAGAATGACCGTTCATCTTTTTGGTAACGGTCCCAGCCCGGCGGTGGCTACCTTTGGAATGCGAAAAACAGCAGACGACGGCGAGGAGAGGTATGGCACCGATGTCAAGAAGTTTATCTGCAAAAATTTCTACGTCGACGATGGGCTGACATCCCGATCCACAGACAAAGATGTAATTGATTTGGTAAAAGGAGCACAGTCCACACTGGCCACGGCCAATTTACGCCTACACAAGGTAGCGTCAAATTCAGTCACCGTGATGGAAGCTCTCCCAGCTAAAGATCGAGCAAAGAACATCCGAGACCTCGACCTGCGACAAGACATTCTCCCAGCCCAACGCTCTCTAGGTGTACAATGGAACTTGCACGAAGACACTTTCACCTTCAACGTCTCTCTACAAGAGAAACCATTTACACGTAGAGGAGTTCTCTCTGTGGTAAACTCGGTGTATGATCCTCTAGGACTAGCAGCTCCGGTCATCTTAGTTGGAAAGCTATTGTTACAGCAACTCGTTATCCTTGGAAAGGAAAAGCAGCATGACGATCCTCTTGGTTGGGACGACCCTCTTCCTGATAATTTGATGCACAAGTGGCAGTGCTGGAGGAACGAGCTTGTAGACCTGGAGAACGTCTCAGTACGTCGATGTTACCACCCAAGGAGTTTTGGTACTGTCGTGCGAACCGAAGTTCACGCATTCTCGGACGCTAGTAAAGACGCCATCGGAACGGCTATTTACTTCAGACAAGCTGATCAAGAGGGAGTGGTGAGTGTGTCTCTTGCCTTCGGCCAAGCAAAAGTGGCACCAATCCAACCAACAAGTATCCCCCGCCTCGAGCTATGTGCGGCAGTGTTGTCAACGCAAGCTGTAAAAAAGCTGCAGAAAGAACTCGAGTTAGAAATCCACGACGTAATTTTCTACACAGATTCTAAAGTGGTCCTGGGATATATTGAGAATGAAGCCCGAAGATTCCACGTATACGTCGCAAATCGAGTACAGTTGATTCGAGACGTCTCGGAACCGCGCCAATGGAGATACATCAACACTTCGAAGAATCCAGCCGACATAGCCACTCGTGGCATTACAGCTAAAGCACTGATGGAATCAGAGTGGCTGATCGGACCCTCATTTTTGAAGCAAACTTCGTTGAGTCCCCCGTCTGCCGATGATCACGGGATTGGTATCGATGAGAATGATCCGGAAGTCAAGAAACAAATTAACGTCCGCGTCACAAATTCCAAGAAAATTCCTGAACTGGGATCAAAAAGATTTGATCGGTTTTCTGACTGGTCTACTCTTCAACGCGCTGTGGCAAACGTCGTCATGAGAGCAAAACGTTGCACGATTAAGTCTGATCTACGAGTCCAACGAGATAATCGACCAACTAACGGCAAAAATCAACGTTTACCTACAGGAGCGGAAGTTAAACAAGCTACGACAGCAATCATTAGGGCCATGCAAAGAGAAAGTTTTGTAGCCGAGATCAACGTCTTGGAGAAAAGAAGCAATGACAAGCCCGAAAGCCGTTGCCTTCTGGAAAAAAGAAGAAAAGTACTTCGAAGATCAAGTCTCTATCGCTTGGACCCCTTTATCGATGAAGACGGAATTCTCAGGGTCGGCGGACGTCTTCAACGGTCAGATTTGTCGTTTGAGGAGAAGCATCCAATACTCTTACCCAAGAAACACCATGTGTCGGAGATGGTAATTCGGCATTACCATAAGAAGATTTATCATCAAGGTCGCCAAATCACTCATGGGGCACTTCGCCAAGCTGGTTACTGGGTTATTGGTGGCCATGGAATGGTGGCCAAGATCTTGGGTCTTTGTGTGACCTGTAGAAAGCTGAGAGGAAGAACACTCACACAGCACATGTCCGACCTACCGACCGACCGCATGGAGACCAGCGCGCCATTTACAAACGTCGGTCTAGACGTGTTTGGTCCGTGGACAGTACGAACAAGAAAACTAAGAGGTGGTGCAGTCAATGCAAAACGCTGGGGGCTCGTGTTTACATGTCTTAGTAGCCGGGCAATCCACATCGAAGTACTGCAGTCCATGGACGCTAGTGCATTCATCTGTGCTCTACGCCGCTTCTTTGCGATTCGTGGTCCGGCAGCCAGACTTAGATGCGATTGCGGCACAAACTTCATTGGAGGGAAATCGGAGCTCAATGATGCGCTCATGGAGTTGGATCAAGAGAAAGTAGAGAGATACGTAATGGAACAAGGATGTGAGTGGGTATTCAATCCGCCACATGCCTCCCATTTTGGTGGTGTGTGGGAGCGACAGATAGGAACAATCCGCCGCGTCTTGAATGCGATGTTGTTGGGCATCGGAAGCTCCCAACTCGACGACGAATTATTGGCTACTCTCTTGGCAGAAGTAACAGGTATTGTGAACAGCCGTCCCATCGCTACCATTACATCGGACATTGACGAGCCAAACCCTCTAACACCAGCCATGTTACTTACAATGAAGAAGCGTCCACTCGCTCCTCCACCAGGCAAATTCGTCGCCCAAGATCTGTATGCTCGTCGGCGTTGGCGTAGAGCTCAATACCTCGCTGATCAATTTTGGCTTCGTTGGAGACGGGAATACTTACAGAACCTGCAAGCTAGACCGAAATGGTGCGAGAAGAATCGGAACCTCGCCGTTGGAGACGTTGTCATTGTAAAGGACAAAGACGTTTCCCGAAATGACTGGCCTATGGGAAGAGTCGTAGAGTCTATAGAAAGCGAAGATGGAAAGGTCAGGAAAGCCAAGGTTATAGTTGTTAAAGATGGAAAGAAGAAAACAGTCTTCCGTCCCATTACTGAGTTCATCCTACTACTATCAAACGAAGCCTGAATTAAAAGACAAGGATGATATCCTTGGGCGAGGAGTGTGAAGTTAGTTTAACTTAGAACCTTGTTGACTTCCGGTCGGTTAATCGCTCCCAGTGCCCTCGGCCGACGTTGCTACGCAACGAGAACTACGTTGTCAGAACGTTTTGCTTTCTTTTTGGCGAACAGTTATAGTAGGAGCAAACGAACAATTTATTTACCTTTTTTGTACCGTTTTTGTGTACAGCTGAGCTCCTAGAGAGTATAGACGTAAGTTATCACTCACCTTTATTGTTTCCTATTTGTTTTTTGTATTTTAAGTCAAACCAAACGGTGGTTATTACAATTTGTTAATGTAATTATTTGATATAGTTTCACCGCATTACCTGAGGTTTATTAAATCACGTTTAAAAACACTTCAGTCTCGTGTGGTTGACACTTGCGAACTCCGGCTCTACGTTTCCCCGAGACAACGGAGCTGGGAACGCGACAAGCTTCGCATAGACTTCAATTTCAAGATAAATTGTAACTAAAAATCTAGTTTAAAACCAGTCACAGTTGTTGTTCGAATGTTCTCAGGATGTCGCCGCTTGATAGCGACGTAGTGTACAATATAATTCAGTTTGTAACTGAGAAAAATTAGATTTGACTAGTCTTTTGTAGTTACAGCCTACAGGTAACCTAACTGGTGCCTAGGTTTGCTGAAGTTTGTCCATCTGATGGAACTGATGAGTGTAATAGTCTGGCATTGGGCAACAGTAGAAATGGTGTTATTAATTGCTGATTTGTTGCTGTCTAGGACTCTAAGTTTGCTGATGGAGCTTCCTTTGACAAGTACATGTACAATTGTCTGGAATTATACAGAGTAAAATTACTATGAATACAGTATTAATAAAATAAAGTAATATAATAGCTCAGGGGAGGAATGGGTTACAGTAAAATGCCCTGTACCATGGCCACCTAACAAAATTTTGAATAAAAGTTATTTTTAAGCCAATCAAACCTGGATATACTCAAAAAAGTGAAAACAGTGGACTTTCTCATTACTCTGAGGTGTGGATAAATAAAATTGTGTCTGATCACTGCCTCACTCTACTGCGGCTTAATTGTTGGATGGTCACTGTAAAATTTTGCATGTTTATTAATTTTAACTTCTTGTTGTCTGTGGATGCTTCCATATTTCAATTATTTTTATTTTTTACCAGCTTTTGTTTTATATAGCCATGACTTTCTAAGGTCTTATAACAATTGGTATTGCATTGAAATTGTTAATGTAGTTACAGTAGATAATAATTGGAAAATATGGAAGTATAAATAAGTTTCACGCTGGGGCCAAATCCCCGTAAAATGTGTCATTCGCGGTTCGCAAAGGCTCAAGGGTAATATTAAAGATGGCGAACACTGGCGTGGATTCCTTATTCAAAAACAATCCGCCATCGAGGGAAATGAACGAATTTCTTAGCAGGCAAAAACATGATTATTTTCCCAGACGGATCGTGGTGAAACACATCGAAATATTTCGCGGTTTTACAACGAAACAGAAGCAGCCGTAGCAGTTTTGGAGGGAAAATACATGCAGCCAGCGATTAACTTACCTGGTATTCAACACCTTCTAACAAGCAGAGGGATGGTGGTTAATGCACTTCAAAAGGTACACACTAAAATTTGCCGTAAGCTGCGCTCGTCGCCCAACCTTTGTTCACCATGGCGAGGTGAATTTACTATGGACATCCCAAGAGAAACATTTGCGATTATTGCTGAGCATGTCATCCAAAGAAACAGTTATGGCCACACTTTACAAAGAAACAGCTGCCTGTATTGATATTTCAGTGGAGAATATGAGGAAAGCACGGTTTATTTTCAATTATATTAATGCTGAAACATATATTATACCCAAGGAGGATATGTTGCAAAAGAAATTACAAATAACAAGTGGGGGCTCACAGGAAAGGTCTGAAGTTGTAATAAATTACAATAAACCACTACAATTAAAGTATTACAAGAACTCAGAGGTACTATCAGTACATACATTTCCATTATGGTTATTGGAATTTTTTTGGAATACCACAACATTAAACCCCGTAGAACTGATGGGAATTTGTCATTTAATGTCTGTTGTACATGCCCATTTTCTTTTATGAATTTTCCATGTAGACTTTACTTCACTGGAACTGAAAGAGTGAATCAAAACAGACAATCAACTTTCTATTTGCTGCTAAAATAGAATCTTTCAATATTATGAGATGATATCTCGAGATTAACATTTTCCAGTTGATGTGCAAGTTTGTTGGAGTTTCCTAATCCAAAGTTGAAGTTTCATGTGAATTTCTTAGCAGTAACCATTGCTAGGAACTAGTGTTACAATTGGGGGATGCAATGATTCAAAACTACAAATGCAATCACAAGCCAGGGCTGACAGTGCTATATATAGTGGGTGGTAGTGCTATAGCACTATCACCAACAATCTTGTACCCAAAGCCTTCACTGTGCACAAACAAAGGCTCTGGGATAATCCATCACTGGGAAGTGTTTTGATTGGCTAGCTGGAGGAAGCTTCTTTTCAAGTGGCAACCATTTTTTTTCAGCGATGGATTATCCCAGAGCCTTTATTTGTGCGCGGTGAAGGCTCTGGGTACAAGATTGTGTCAGTGATTATGTACAGCACTTTCAGCCTCAACTGCAGTCTATGTATAAACTGTGAGTTGACATCTGCTGCTGAAGAACAATTGCGTGTTTATTTGCAATTGTTCAAGAAAATTTAAGGAGAAATTTCTCAAACCAAGGGTGTAGGAACCGGGGGGGGGGGGGCTAAGGGGCTGCAGCCCCCCCAATATTTTATCTTGCTGATAGTAACACCCCCCCCCCCCTCAATATTTTGCCCAACTACGGTTTGAGATTAAATGAGTTAAAGAGATCGTTGGTAATAATTTATAAAAATAAAAAATAAATCCTCCTAACACCATAAAAATATGAATTTGTTTCGTACAGAACGGGAAATTCGTCATATGACTGAAATCTATTTCTCTGCAGGCATCACCAGGCAGGGACGCGAGGGGCCTGGGCTGCAGTAGAACCCAGTATGCACAGCGCATAGGTAAAACCTAGAGATCAGTGGTAGAACCCCCATGCTATGTGACCATTTTTCTGAAGCTGAAAACTAGTTGTGGACCCCCTAGGTGGATTTGTGGCAAAGCTGCGAATGCGCATTACACAAACTCAAGTAGCCCCCCCCCCCAAAGTAACTGCTTCCTACACCCCTGTCTCAAACCAACTTAATGTTTATTACTTGATATAGACAAAATCCTGTTAACCTACCTCCTGTTAAACCAATGGACTGACTATTTTGAACATGGGTGCCTGTGCTTAATTAGCTTTACAAACTTAATTTTAGCATTCTCCATTGAATTATGGATGCATACATGAAATTGGGAGAGCACAAAAAAGAATAAAAGTTTCTTGAAGAATAAAGGATGAAAGTTTTTTTTAAAAAGCTCTTTAATTCCAACTTTTGTGTTAAATATTGCACATTTCAACATTCATTAAAAAATAAATAAATTCACTCTCTCAATGGCATTTTTTACAATTGGAATGAAAATTCTGAACACTTGCCATTGTATTTTTTATCCCATTATGTGTTACAGAGGTATTTATTCTATCAGTCCTTTTGAGTAGTTGTTACAGTACCAGTTTGTAACAATTTCCTTAAACCACTTGTGATTTTTTGCTCAATGACACTCTGCTGTATTAAAGGGATATGGCAATAAAAATTATTTTTGTCCAATTTGTAAGAATATGTAGAAAAGTTAGAAAGTACGTTTACAGATTTTCATTAGCTGGCTTACTTTTTCAGATATTTGCGAACAAAAACACAAGCCGTCCGCCATCTTGTTTCACAATTAGATCTAATTAAGTGACGTCACAAGCAGGGTAAACATTGTAAAAATTGCAGTCAGTAGCGAAATGTCAGCTAAAATTATTTTACATTGTCAGAGTTTCAATTTGAAATATATCAGATCAAAATACTTAAGATTTTGCATTAAAATACCTAGGAAATTAAGAAATGTTCAGACAAATTTTACCCTGCTTTTGACGTCATGCATATCTGACGATAGACATGCATATCCAAAATGGCGGATGGCGAGCGTATTCGTACGCAAATAATGCCGAATTTCTTAAAAAATAAAAAATCTAATGAAAATTTGTAAACGCACTTCATAACTATTCTTGATGTTCTTACAAATTAGACAAAAATAATTTTTATTGCCATATCCCTTTAACTGCATTATTGTGCTGTTGTAGATGCAACACTTCTCATGTTCTCTTAATTTTCTGTTTCCACAGTAACAGTAATTTGCATTTGTCCTGGATGATGCTAGGTAAAACTCCTTCCATACACAATTTTGAATGGGATATGTATGTTGCCAATTCAGGTTTTGTAGCTGTTCCAAGTAAGGTCGTCCATAGCCCATCATTCACAGATTTACAGCTCTCACCAGAATTTGTATTTGTCACACAATGAATAGTTTTCATTCCCTCAACTGTCTTATGTTTCCTTCTACCTTGTTGTGACCTGGAAAGGTTTAACTTCTCACTTGATGACAGCAAAATTCTGCTTGGCTTTCTAGGTATTTTCACATTTTTAGGGTAATCGGTGCTACAGCTCACTGGAATATTTTCTTTCAGTTCGTCAATCTAATAACATATAATGCATGTACAAATAATTAAAAATGTGTTAAATACCAGATCTTGCTACTGAGATATTATAAGATGATGTTGCAAGCCAATACAGCATACTGCAAAATAATTACAAAACACAAACATTCATAACAAGCCATAAACATGCAAAGTTGTCAGTTTTACATACAGTTTTACAGTTGTCAGTTGTCAAACATACGCAGTTAATACAAACAAATGAAAATGAAAGCTGAGCTTATTTAATTTCTGTTGCTGAACTATAATAAGCTATCCCACGACAAGCTCAAAAGACTTGCCATGTAGTTTCTAATGTCAGAACTACAAACTAGCTACAGGTTTATTATAACTCGTATTCAAGACAATTTATAAACTGAATGGAAAATAATTCTACGTTTCGCTTCCTCTTCGATATAAGTGGTCGTTTCGCTACAAAGTCGTTTCGCTACAAGTCGTTTCGCTACATACATAAAGTCATTTCGCTACATACATGAAGTCGTTTCGCTACATACTTAAAGTCGTTTCGCTACATACATGAAGTCGTTTCGCTACATCTTTCTGTCCCTCTTTGCATGACCGACAGTGTTGCCAAGATCAAGTTTCGTAAAGAACCCAACAAAGGTCTGAAAAACACTTTCCGTGTTTCACATATATAGCAATCTGAGCCCACTGTATCAGTGATTACTTTATTTGGATATAGTACTTCATCTTGTCTAAATCAAACGCATACATAAAGAACGCAGGGACTTGTACTGGTTAACTTAAGGCTAGTGGAGTATGATCACTGAGTATGATAAATTTTAAAATAAATTAACATTGAAATCAGCTTTTTTTAAAACCGGAACTGTTTTTCAAAGACTATCCAACGTTTCGACACTCAGAACTAGTGTCTTCATCAGGGGTGAAGTCCACATGGATTGAAAGTGCAACTTGGCCACCATCATGACTGTAGCAAATCAACTTAATAGCCGAAGCGACGACTTAACGCAAGTAGCGAAACGACTAATGTAGCGAAACGACTGACTTTATGTATGTAGCGAAACGACTTGTAGCGAAACGACTCTGTAGCGAAACGACCGGATACCTTGAGTAGAATGCAGTTTCCTGGTCACTTCTTTAAGCTCAGCCTCTTGTTTCCCCATCTCAAGTTTTATTTCATTGATTTTCTGGTCATTTTCTGTCTTTTTCAGCAACTCATTTTGTAAGGCTTGTTTTTTCATTCGCTGGTATGCCCCAAGGTTAAACCTTCGCTTCTTGGCACTTGGGATCGTTGCTGGTGTGCTGAAAGAGCAGCGATTTAAAAATTCAGTCAAGCTCGACTGGCCATGAATAAATACATTTTTGATGAGAGAAGACATTGAACAACAATCGTATGATTTTGTATTTCAACATGATAACCTCAAAGTTAGATAAAATTTATATTGAAATACTTACTTTGAAATGCCCTGCGAAGAACCAGAAGGACCATTTTCGACCTCAGTCATAGTTGAATATCAGACAGTTCTTAATAAAAACCCTGGCAAGTTTCATATCAAACTGTAGGTTAGAAATCCACGATTTCCAATGTTGCCGCCATTTCGTGTTTATTTTTACCCATTTGTCAAAAGGGCCTGTTTAAAAATGGGCAATTTCAGGTCCATTGAATAATTTCTACCCATAAGCTCTTGCGTGCGTAAGTAAAAAAAAAACTTTCAAAAAATTATCAACCGGAAATGACACATTTTAGGGGGTGGTTGGCCCCAGCGTGCTTGTGGAAACACCAAGCTTTCGGCCTGTTGACTCAGGCCTTCATCAGAGCAATGACAAGAAGTTGTTGGCTCACGTCATTTATAAACTTCGCAACTGATTAATTAAATCATGTAAGAATACAATGGCGTATCACGTTAATTTTATTAATTAGAAAACAAAATCAAGAATGTCCCCGAAAATAGAATTAATAAAATAAAATTAATAAAATTAATGTGATGCGCCATTGTATTCTTATGTGATTTAATTAATCAGTTGCGAAGTTTATAAATGACGTGAGCCAACAACTTGTTGTCATTGCTCTGATGAAGGCCTGAGTCAACAGGCTGAAATCTTAGCAAAGAAATAGTTTACGTGGTGTTTCCACAAGACTTATTTATATTACATTATCACCATGAAAACTTTCAAAGAATTAAATATGGAAGTATCCACAATTTATTATTTACTAGCTAATGTATTATATACACTAGTACTGTAAATTTGTACTTGTACAGTAGTCCCTCAGATGTATTGGCAATTAATAATGACAAATAAATTATTCTAGCAGTACAATATTTTGTGTTTTACTGTATATTTTACCTGCACATTATTCTAGAGGATTTCATATATTATAATCCTCATGCCACAAGATCTAATTAGAGGATTTCACATATTCCAGGAAATCCTACAGGATTTCATGTATCTTGCACAGGATCCTGTAGGATGCTGTACAAGATCCTACAGGATCTGTAGATCCTACTCAGGATCTTGTAGGATCCTACTCAGGATCTTGTAAGATCCTACTCAGGATCCTACAGGAAGATTCTGTAGGATCCTATAGGATCCTACAGGATCCTGTAGGATCCTACAGGATCCTGTAGGATCCTACTCAGGATCCTGTAGGATCCTGTAGGATCCTATAGGATCCTGACAGGATCCTACAGGATCCTGTAGGATCCTACTCAGGATCCTGTAGGATCCTATAGGATCCTGACAGGATCCTACAGGATCCTAGTAGGATCCTAGTTTAAGAAAATTTAGGATCCTGTTAGGATCCTGTTAGGATCCTGTTAGGATCCTGTTAGGATCCTGTTAGGATCCTACCAGGATCCTGATCAGGATTTCTACCAGGGCAGTCATTCCCAGTCCCCAACAGCTGATCACCCAACTCCTCATACCGTTGGTTCAATCTGCATAACAGCATCCAGTCATCGAGTTGATTTTCTGGATCATTATTATATTCGTCATCATTATTGTCGCCTGTGTTATCATGATCATTACTATCCTCGCCAAAATCAGGCCCATGGGGATTTCCTGACACCTTTGGAAAGGTCCTTACAATATATGGCAATGGTCGCTTTCTTATTTCAGATCTGATTCTGGTGTACTGTGACACATACTGCATCAAATTCAACTGAGATAGGCCATGATACCTGCTATTCTCAGTTGAACGCTTACCATAATCTTCAATTGTGGATTTTTGCAAGACCTCTTCACTTTGGTCCTCGGTGTCCATGACAACTCTCCTACTGCTATCTAAAGCCACAGTAACAAAGTTATAACTACATCCTACCAAAGGCAAGCTCAGCAGCATATGTGCAGTCTCCTGTGCTGCCATGTCGCGATCTCCAACAACTTGGATCATTGCCTTTTTGATCGCTGATGATACCTGATCATCATTGTGTAATCTAGACACACATGATTGCAAAATTTCTGATGCTTGCTTTGACCGTGGCTCTCCTTTTGCAGCATACTTGGCCATATATCTAGCACAAGCATTCTGATCAACTATTACCTGCAAATCAACATTAGCTCTCCAATTCTCAAGCATGACCCAATTATGTGAATTTAATCTAGGGTCATTTCTTTTTGTCACCAACTCTGTACTCACCTTGTCATGTGGCAACTTCTCATAACACAGTTTTGTTTCCTCCTCCAATGCCTTTGGGAAACCAAATCTGCATTCTGCAGGAACATCATAACCTTTCTGCTTCAAGCAGTAGGCTGGGCTGCATCTTGTATGCCTCTCCACAGTATTCACCAATCTGTGGTAGTCATCATCTCTGTTGTGAACCGCACCCGGTTTGACAGCTGATGGATGTGGCTCAGGAATTTGCCATTGTTCACCTGGTAATTCCTCATTGACGGTTGTCACTAGCCAGTCAACGTATCTTCAAGGTAATAATAATTGAAGTAAAAAAAAGTTAAATACTATAATTTTTAAAAAAATAAGAAAATGTCTGTTGTCAATCTGTTAGCTCTTAAGTCACAAGAATTGTCCAAATTAAGCCAATTTAAACAATACAATTGTAAATATTAAATATTATGTTACTCACTTCACTAACTGCCTCTCAGCTTCTTTTCCACGGTCAATATCTTCCTGGTAAAAGAAATCAAAATCTTCCATTGACATTGTGGTATCAGCTTGGCTGAAACCCCACCCCTGGGCAGCTTGAGCTCGTAACAATGGAATATCAGGGGCATTGTTTAACCGGGCACACCCATGGGCATGAATACTTCCCCTGGCCTGATATTCGTAGCGGAACCAATGCCACTCTGCATCCAAAACACCATTCAACCAATGTCTGATAAAGTCATCCAGACGCTGCTTGAAATACCAGTCAGTCAAATGGGGCTTGTCAATCACAGCTTGTGCTCGTTGTGACCTTGTAGCATCTTCCCCTGTCTGCAGTAGTCTTTGCAGATCTGGCCAGTAACTATCAGCAGCACTAAATGTAAAAAAGAAAGTTGGACAACCTTTCTGCTCTATTAGTGCTAGCAATTCTTCCAAGCGTTGATACCAGTACTGATTTGTACCTTGCACCTTGGACACATAACGCTGCAATCGATTCACGATTTGCTTACCACTCATCAAATTGACCATCTCTTTTAGCTCTTCCATGGTCAAGTTGGCATCAGCTGGATGTTGACGCAAGTAAATATTTGCTTGTGACAATAGTTGATGCCTTTGCTTCATGTCTAGTGCCCAGTATGGAAAACGTGGGTGTGAAGCAAACCTCCACCTATACTCACCATTTGGCAACACTTCAGCAAATTTTTCCAGGTGCTTAAATGCCTCAGTCAAAGCGACACCATGTTGCCTGGCCCGTGTGGTTGGATCACCTTTCCCAAATGGAAACAAGGTGGGAAAAGCCATTGTCGCTAGACCATCTGTCTTAAACTCATTCACTACATTACCTTCTGTAGATGGCCAGTCAAGTGGATCCTTCTCATTCACTGTCTCTCTAATTGCATCAGCTTCCTTCCTCTGCCTTTGTCGGTGAGGAATGAATGAGCTGCTTCCACAACCTACAAGAGATTCTTCAACACTGTTGTCAGTACCTACTGGCTCCTGTGGTGGGCCTTCATTTTCATGTTCACGAGCTGTTACCTGTACATCTGGTTCAACAACATACCTGAGGTCATCTGGAACACCACTTTCAGGGAAGCTCTGTATTACCTCTCGATCAATCTCTACATCTTTGAAGTAGGGATTGTTGGTCTTTAGCCATAACACAGCCTCGAGAACTCTGTGTCGACGAACAGTGAAATCTCGATGTGTGTTATCCACTCCATGTCTTCTTATTACCAAAACAGGTAAATCTGCTACTTGACACGGCAACCTAGATAAGAAACTCTGGATATCTTGGGGTAAGTTTAGTACATGCCCCTTGTACCCTCTCTGCCCACCATGTTTCCTGTATACACTCATAATGGGACAGACCCTGGCAATTAACATTTCCTCTACCTGGGTTAACCCCTCTAGCTGCTGTGGTACAATACCTGGATCCATGTCATTCAACATACTGTACACTTTGGGGGATTTCTTATCTCTCTTACACCGATTGCACAGGTAGTTTTCCACTGCCAAATTCTGCTTGGTTGGCCAGGCTTCTTTACAAACAGTGCACTGTCTGTGCTCCAACACTTCTTGGGTTGTGTGAAATCTCTGCATTTCATTTTTAGCCCATTGTTGCTCGTGTAAAGGACTCTCGACATTTTGCCACCCCCTTTCGTGAAGATACTCTTTTCGACTATCAACTTGTGCCTGTTGTAGAGAGACATTTTGGGCTCTTCTCTCTGCAGTATTTTCTCTGACATGCTCGAGTCTTCTTGTTCGTTCTTCTGGCGTTTCTGAATCAATTTGAGCAGCTGTATTTTGTCTAAGGATGTGCAATCGCCCTGCTCGTTCTTCAGGCCTTTCTGAATCAATTTGAGCAGCTGTATTTTGTCTAAGGGTGAGCAATCGCCCTACTCGTTGTTCAGGGGTCTCTAAGACGATTCTTGCCGCTACACTTCGCCTGTCAACTTCCAGCCGTTCTTCCCGTTGTTCAGGGGTCTCCATCTGTATTCTAACCGCTTCATTTTGCCTAAGAATCTCCAGTCGTGTTGCTCGTTGTTCAGGCGTCTGTAGTTCTCTTCGTTGAGTAGAGGCTCGTCTTAAGTCCTCTAATCTACTCTCTCTCTCTCCTCTGTTTTCTCGCTGTCTCCTTTCCCTGATATAATTTCTTACATGTTCATTTCGCTTACCTCTATCTTTTTCTGACCGTTGTTTGTAAGCTTCTCTTGCCTTTGCCAAACGAATTTCTCTCTCCTCTGCGGTTTCCTTCAGCCGTTTTTCTCGCTTTCGCTCTCTGTCTTTTCGTTGTCTTTCTGCTCGTTTTTCAGCGGTTTCAAGTCGGCTCCGCTGTTGCCGTTTCTCTCTGACTTCATTTTCCATTGTATGTACAGATAAATGTATATTTTGTATATTTATCTGCAAAGGTTCTCTTTCTTTTTCTTTTTTCTTTCGTAAAAAAAACAAAACCCGACGAAAAGTCGTTGTCAATGCTTTCGCAATCCAACTGTTTATATATTTGCTTACGTCATTTCAAATATTTAATTCTGACATAATTACAGTTGATCTCTTGTTACCAGTACCCCGCTATCCGAGCTGCGCAAGTTGTGGATTTGATAACATATATATATATATATATATATATATATATATATATATATATATATATATATATATATATATATATATATATATATATATATATAAACAGGTTTCAGAATTACTTTCAGGTTTTCATCTCGCATGTAATTCGCGTGGTGTACACGTATGCCGAGATTAGCACCCTCACCGGGCTCCGGGCCTTCGGCCCTCCGCCCGGGCTCGGGGATTATTATTATTACAATAATGCCATTATGATGCAACATTTTATCATAATTACGTCATAAATATATGATGCAACCACTGACCTATATATAATGGACCGCGCGCGCCAATGAGGGAATTGAAGCCAGCGGCTGCCATCTTACGGTGCTAAGAAATTCGAATCCCTTAATTTTACAGTGCCATGTTCGACGTCAAAAAAGACGTTGTTATTATCCGTAAACGTGGTTTTATTTGATATCAACAGAAACAGCACGTATTCAAAACATAAATAGACAATAATTTGTCATCACTTACAAGACATCGAAAGGATCTCAAAACAAAGCTGAAAATTCGAAGAATTTCTGCATTCGGTTTCTGAAATTTACATGGTGTGATTTCCGGAGATCACTGGTCCAACCGAAATCATTCCCAGATTGGAAAAGTGTACAGTGAATGTAAAATATTTAAACCCAAATTGACCATGGCCTGGATGTCCATGAGCAGAAATTATTAAGGTAAGTCTCAGAACTGGCGTAAACAAGAAAGCCAAGAAGCGACACGAAAAAGTTAACAGGTAAGGTAAACAGCATACTCCGAAGACGAATACAACGTTCGAAACAAAATAAAATGAACCAATAGCCATATAATAAATTCCTTATTAACCTCGTTTGCTCGGTCTGTACGGGAAAGTTTTTCCCCTCGGTATTATCGCACAAACCTCGCTCCTTCGTCGCTCGATCTGTACGAAAACCTCAGGCAAATACTTTCCCGTACAGACTTCGCACTTGGTCAATAGAAAGTCAGTGACAAAATTTTTGGTATTGTTTGTAAGTTAAAAATACTTTTGACAATATAATATCGTTTGGTAAAAATCCCTACTTTTTTGTATTGACTATTGTGTTTAAGAAAATTTGGCCTATTTTCAATTTTAAAAATTGACAACATTGGCCTTTGATGCTTATAACACCTTTAATAAATCAGGCCGTATAATAACACCTGTTACAGTTTAGAATTAATAGCTAGCCTGCGAAGACTATTGTTAAGATTAAAGTTTAATGGACACATTTACAAATTTAGACAGAAGTCAGCATACTATTGACCACCTTATAACACTGTCACGCATGGGCGAGGGGTTTGCGTTTACGTATTTCTAGTATACTATATTAACCCTGTTTTAAAATTTTTCAGTAGTACATATATATATAATATAAAGAAATATAGAAAGTTAACTGCTGTAAATAACAAAACTCTTGCAAATAAACAGTTCACGATCACTGACCTTTTGTATACACTGTGTATATGGGTCAGTTTTCAACTATAGAATAAGGGTTGGCGAAAGTTGGGGAAAGTGATATAATTTTCGTATTAATGTGTCCTATCAATGCTACCTACAATTTAGAGATCGTACTTGGTTGATAAATAAATAAACTTTAAACAAATAAATAAACTTTAAATAAATAAATAAACTTTAAATAAATAAATAAACTTTAAAAAAAGAAATAAACTTTAAATAAATAAATAAATAAATAAACTTTAAATAATAAATAAATAAATAAACTTTAAACAATAAATAAACTTTAAATAAATAAGTAAATAAATAAATAAACTTTATATAAATAGATAAACTTTAAATAAATAAACTTCAAATAAATAAATAAACTTTAAATAAATAAACTTTAAATAAGTAGACTTTAAATAAATAAATAAACTTTAAATAAACAAATAAACAACCGCAAACGCAAACGCAAATTAACGCAAGCGCAAACGAAAACGCAAACACAAACAAACAAACAAATCAAAATTCTTAAATAAAATGTGTTCTTATATAAAACAGAAAAATGGTGTACTACATACAGTACAGTAGATAATGACTTTATAAAGAGTAGCACAAATAATAGGTTTAGAGGGTTTAGAGGTTTGGGGATGGGAGATGCAAGGGTTTCCCTCTTTCAAAGCTCCCTAAAAACCAGGCAAATGCCAGACAACTATTTTAGGTCTTGCCTTAAAATATGCAAGATATAACCCCTCTTTATTACCTGTGAAATGTTCATTGAGAATCCTTTGAAGACTCTGAATTTTTACACCCATATCCAATACCCCTTTGCATATTGCACTGACCACCCTTACATTTTAATATAACCTGACAGTTCGACATGATGGCAGCAAGTAAGCTTTGCACCCGGCTTACCCTAGTTCTCGTACATTTCTTGTTTGTTTGGTTTTTTTTTTGTTTGGCGTGAACCTATCACATCACTAGGGTTACCCTAATAGTTGGCCGGGTTATGTTTTGTCCTTGTAAATGTGTTTGGTAAGGATAACTCACCTACCGGGTAAAACTTTTTACTAGCTCCAGGCTTCCTGCTATGATTATTGGTATAACCATATGGGCAGCAGGGTCACCCTAACTTTGAGGGTAACTTTATACCTCCTTAATTGTAAACAGGCCCCAAGAGTGCAGTACAAGGTTGTGTTTTATCTATTTGTACATTTTCCTTCCCGTCAACGAGCTAGAAATTACAAAATTTGGCAATAAGGAGACCTGTTAATTTTTGTGACAATATTAAGGAAGACTAAACTGTCTGGAAAGAAACTATAGTGAAAATCAATCTGATTGCGGCGTTTGATATACGGGTTTGTCTTCCCCAAGAATGGCACAACACTTTGGGTAGTTTTTATATCATATTTAATAGACTAATTTAAACAGTACTAAATATAAAGAAATATAGAAAGTTAACTACTGCAAATAACAAAACTCTTGCAATAGTTTTCAACTATTGAATATGGGTTGGCGAAATAATTTTCGTATTAATAACAGTGTCCTTTTTTTCCTAACGATATTATATTGTCAAAAGTATTTTACAAACAATACCCATCACCAGAAATTTTGGTCATTTGTGCCGCTGCTCTCTGTCGCCTAATAATATAATTATGTACTCTAATGTGTTTGATTATATTGTATGCTAGTTCATTGCCTAAATCGTGCATGTAAACAAGCTGTAAACGGCAATAAGAACTGTGAAATCAAGCAAGTTCAAACGCTTTTGGAAGTACTATGCTGGGGACAAATCAGGAATTTTATGTGCTTAGGAAGTAGACTGACTCATGCCAAATGTCTTGCGATCTGGATACTTCGCATCGCCCGTAACGTTGTTGGTCAATTTCTAGCACCTGTTTACAAAGATTACTATGGCTAACACTATGGATAGTGGCGCTTTTAGTGAAAAAATAAGACGAGCTTGGGTGCCAGAGGTTTTTCGACGCTCGTGGGGGATAACAGGGGCACACGAGGAAGCCAGGCGGTAAAGTGGGAGCAGCCAACCCGGAAGGCGAGCGCGAAAAACCTCTGGAACACCGAGCCGTGTTTGAAATTTGAAACCGCCGTATACCCAAGGGCCGTACGGGTAATGATATTTTAACAATCCAGAGTCAACTCTATTTTGTATTTCTCAAACAAGTAATAATGCTATCGTCTCGACAGTCTTCTATACATTAGACCACTAAAAATTGATCAAATTTACTAAAACTGGTTTGATTTTAGTTTGGGCGACGTAACGCTGTCCGATATTCACTATAAACTTTCAAATCCGCCGTCTGTTACTTGTCATGCAGACACTCAGACAGTTATAACTTCCAAACTATGCATTGTTGAACGCTATCTTGTACGTATGTTGTTATAAATTTCATAAGCTTCCCTTTGATTTATGGCTTATGTTTCTGGGTTATATGGATTTTTTTCAAATGTCCAAAATGTTCACTCGATAATAAATACATATTTATTTGCTTACTTTATTACGTCTCACATGAAGTCGGTTATAGAATTTTTTAGATGTTTAATTATATTAAACACAGGAACTTGAACGACTTGAACTACACTTCAAATGAAAGCTTATGGATTTCTAACAACATACTTACAGGGTATATTTCAACGATGCTATCTTGTTGTTTGTTATATATAAAGTATGAAGTACAGTTACCTTAAAGTCTTCGCTACCAGAGGTTTCAAAACGGGATCACCATTATATATATATATATACATATATATATATATATATATATATATATATATATATATATATATATATATATATATATATATATATATATATATATATATTTTTTTTTTTTTTTTTCAATGACGAAGACGTCTCGTCGCTGACGTCGCTGTGTGATTGAGTGATTCGATCAAAGAAATCAACAGACACAACACGAGCATTACACCATTTTTCGGAAAGTCGTGTAGCCAGTATCATAAAGCTCTTGACACATAGCTGGAACCAGTTGGAAAATTAGAGATTTATCCAAAACCAGTTGGTAACATGGCAAAGACATCACGCTGTTGCATGAAATTGAACAGACTTTCAGCTTGATTCTCACTGAGCTGGCAAACCTCGGGGAAATGCCTTAAAACATTATCCACACACTCAGAGAAATCTTCGCGAGAAAGTAAAGTCATTCTACTAAAGAAACCTTTGTTTACATGTAAAACGATCAACCAACAGCAGAATTGTTTGAGTTGCGTTTGTGAATCCTATGAAATTCGAGACTAGAATGGACACGATGTCCAAATTTGAACATAAGCGTTCGATATTCAATAAAATAGCTCGTTAGATATGTATTTTTATTTTGACAAATCAGAATTTACATCCAAATTTCTGACTAAAAATGTCATCTTAGTATTTTGATTGGTTCGGCGGGATCAGAGGAATCGCGCTCTGGTCCAGAGGTTTTTCCCGCTCGTCATTTTACTCCCTCAAATATCCCCTATAATCCCCTGCTAACCCCCCTGCGAGCGTGGAAGAACCTCTGGCACCTAGGGTAGTACTTTGTCGTCGAGCTAAGAAAAAGTTTGTTTAGTTACAATTGTTGCTTAGTCTATGCTGAAGTCAGATGGATCTGGAGAAAGAAGAAATATATCACCATTTAAGCAAAATTTGAATTATTGTGTGCTCTCCCTATTATTTACTGTTGAGAATCTCCATTATTATGGTCGTTAATGCGCACGCGCGCCACCATCTTGTCCCAAATTTCTGGCAATGCAAAAATATTGTTACTGCAATAAACAAAGTAGTTCGTTTTCCAACTTTTATATAAAACTATGATAAAAGCTAGAATTACTATATCGCGTGTCTTAATAATTTTTGGCGAAGCTGGTCAAGCTCGGGTCGTTCTGGAACATATTATAATGATAATTCATTAACAATCCGTTTACAGAAAATAACAGGATATTTGGATGCCAATTTTATTAAATATTGATTTACATGTAGTTTAAAAAGTACTTTTAATCTTTTTGTTGCATTTATTCAACATAGCAATACAAAATAAACGGCGAGAAGACGTCGATGTTTTCACATCATGGCTATCGTTCAATTGTCAAATTTTATTTGTTTTTAACACGACTTTATAGTCCCTTTCTTTTGCTACGACAAATAAAATCGAGATAAAGTTTGCCTTCTGAATATTCACTTCTGTCCATGTTGTGCGCTTAGAAATCCAAATATTTACCAAAGAACATACGCTATTTTTCCAATAGAAAAAAATGAGACTTACCTTAACAATTTCTGCCCGTTGAGATGCAGAGCATGGTCAATTTGGGCTTAAATATTTTACATCCACTCTATAGTTTTCCAATCTGGAAGCGATTACGGTTGTACGAGTGAGCTCGGGAAATCACACCATATTAATTTCAAAAACCGAATGCAGAAATCGTTCGAATTTTCAGCTTTGTTTTGAGATCCTTTCGATGTCTTGTAAGTGATGACAAATTATTGTCTATTTATGTCTTGAATACGTCCTGTTTCTGTTGATATCAAATAAAGCCACGTTTACGGATAATAACGTCTTTTTTGACGTCGAACATGGCACGGTAAAATTAAGGAATTCGATTTTTTTTAACACCGAAGATGGCGGCCGCTGGCTTCAATTCCCTCAGTGGCGTGCGCGGTCCATTATATATAGGTTAGTGGATGCAACATGTCATAATGCCATTATATCATAATTACTGATGCAATATTATTTATATGATCTGCTTAACACATTTTTTGCCTCTCAGGCAACATTTATTTATACAACATTTCGAAGCTGTTTACCGAACAGCTCAGGAAGAAACTCTATGTGAATGCATCATTACGCATGGCGGAAGTATATTAGTTGCCTGTGCCGGAAGTTTGTTGTTTCAAACATTTTGCTGTAATTTTGTCCCTTGTACAGTACTTGGCTATATAATAAAACAGTTATACCATGTCTAAACAAAATTTGTCAGAACCAGATTTTGGTAGTCACGTCCCCATGATATACCAGGGTCTTTTCTTCGCGCTGCGAGTTGAAGAGCCTGGGTACGAGGTTGAGGTTGAATGTTATGCATACTTCAAAGTGGTGAACATATTTATGATCAAGACAGTTGTCAGTTCCATCTGATCACTGTTAAACTACAAAGTCAGCCAGTCAGTTTCGAAATCTACCAACAAGAACACCTTGTTCAAAAGGCAAAGGTGTTCAACTTTTTGTCCCACTTACTCTAAAAGCGAAAGGAGCAAATGTTACGTGACCGCTAAACGCAACAAAAAGTGTAACCTCAGCCATTTGGTTTTTACAATTATTTATTTATTAATAAGAAACTTAGAACAGATATTGAAAATGTCTACAAAGATTAAAACTAAACTAAAGTTCAGTCTGCGCACAATCTGTCGTCTGCGCACAACGAAACAGTCAATATTCCGGCAACAGGTTAACAATCCATATGGACTTGAAAAGGAAGGAATAATAAAACGAACGGCAGGAACTCCAGGACTGACTTCGTAACCACTTTGATACATATAGCTCAGTCTCATATATATGCATGCTTGAGAAATGTTCGATGGCTGCTTATATAGTTTCTAGAGTATATAATTATAGTAATATACTTCATTCTATTTATAATATATTTACGTAATTACAAAATGACATCATAGCTGACTCATGCTAAGTCACAAGTATTTACTAATTTGTCACAAGTACTTATTAAGTTCAGTGATCAAATAACGTCTAGTTAATTAACTGTCTTAGGATAGGCATAACCGTAACACAAAGAGCTTACAACATGTCTCACGGCCTCACTCACTCACTCACTCACTCACTCACTCACTCACTCACTCACTCACTCACTCACTCACTCACTCACTCACTCACTCACTCACTCACTCACTCACTCACTCACTCACTCACTCACTCACTCACTCACTCACTCACTCACTCACTCACTCACTCACTCACTCACTCACTCACTCACTCACTCACTCACTCACTCACACGGCTAACAACTCACACGGCTAACAACTCATCGGAAGCGTGAATAATAGCGTAAGTAAAAAGTGCAAAAATGAAAAATCGTGACACCCATAAAAACAAGACGAAACCTATACTCGGCCTACCATAGTTAGCCCGAGTAAAAAAGATATAAATACGTAAATAAATATATAAGTAAATAAATAAATAAATAAATATAAATAAAAACAAACACTGTAACAAATTTATTTCCAACTTTGGATAAAATCAAACTTTCACAGGTTCCAAAAGAATCTTGTACATTCAAACTACAACATCACCTCCTGCTGTTTTATCCATTAAAATATATTTCATTGAAATATTTAATATTAAAATTGTATAAATATACATAATTAATTAATAATATAATTTCACCCATAAATGGTCACTGAACGCCAACAAAAGTCTTTACCCTAATCAGTAAGCTGGTTTACTGTCTTTCTTATTGTTTACCGTTTGATTAACTAGTAGGCTAACGCAAAACGGGAAGATGAAATTAGTATATAAGGTGGGGTACAAGCGGTGTACACATAAGCGGTGAACTCGCCTACTTGTTAGGCCAAGGTAACAGAAAATCCTGTTTTGGGATATTTTAAGTCAAGTACAAAGACCAGCCCAAAATCCAGTCCAAAGTCCTCTCCAAAGTCCAGTCCAAAGTCCAGCCCAAAGTCCAGCCCAAAGTCCAGCCCAAAGTCAGCCCAAAATCCATTCCAAAGACCAGCCAAAGTCCAGGCCAAAGTCCAGTTCAAAGTCCAGCCAAATTCCAGCCAAAGTTCAGCCCAAAGCCCAGTCCAATGTCCAGTCCAAAGTCCTCTCCAAAGACCAGTTCAGTTCAGTCCAAAGTCCAGTTCAAAGTCCAGTCCAAAGTCCAGTTCAAAGTCCAGCCAAAGTCCAGCCCAAAGTCCAGTCCAATGTGAAGTCCAAAGAACTTTCCAAAATCCAGTCCAATGTCCAGCCCAAAGGCCATTCCAAAGAACTGGACAGTTCAACGTCCAGCCACTGTCCTTTCCAAAGTCTTTTTCAAAGTCCAGCCCAAAGTCCAGCCAAAGTCCAGCCAAAGTCCAGCCCAAAGTCCAGTCTAATGTCCAGATCAATGTCGAGTCCAAAGTCCAGATCAAAGTCCAACCAAATGTCCAGCCTAGAAGCCTAGTCCAAAATCCATGCAACCTTAAGACTATCCCAAAGTCCAGTCCAAAGTAGTGTTTACAATAAGTCAATAATTCAGAACTATTGAAAACTAATTTTGGTTGGATATAAAAAATTTTAGAACCTGAGTCAGGCCAATAAAAAACAACCATATGCAACAAATTATTAAAAGAGTACAATACCACCTGATTCTCAGCGCTGTCGGGTTTGCGTTGGCACGACTACACTGGCACGACTACACTGTCGTTACTTTTTCCACATAATTTTCACAACATTCAAACTCCGCCATATCAATGCCATCCTCTCCTATGGGTATACTGGCAGCCAAGTCACGTGCCATGGGAGATCCCTTCTTTTCTGGTTTTAACTGAAGTCCTTTTGGCGCCATTCGTCTTTTGTGCAGGTCAGGAGTAAGTTCAGGTGCGTGGAAATTACTTATTTCCTTCAAAAAATTTTCCATTTGCCTCAATGGAATGCAACCGTGCAGTGTTTTTACAGGATGGATTGAGGAGAGGACGCTGTGAACTTGATGATCTACGGTGCATAGAAATATTTCAGCAATAGAGCATGGTAAGAGAGGGAATGTACGGTTATGGGTCTAACTCTATCCTAATTTATCTTAAGATAATTCCACAGTAGTTCTTCCAGAAGTGAAAAGTTGCCGAAACTCCCCAATATTAAAGTTTGATATGTTCATATAGTAAAATATCGACCAAAAGTTGGCCAGCAAACCATGATGTTTTCCCATTTTGTAGCTATTTTGGCTAACTTTTTATTTCGTCTTGTTATCATGAAAAATCCTTCATGAAAGCATTAAGTGTATATTAAATGGAAAAATATTTGATCTTTCAGATGCACTTACATATGAAATATTTAGTGGCAACAAATAATGACAAACATTTTTTCGATATAAGAATGTCCACGTTCCTTTTTGTTACATGTCTTCTTGAAGACGCAAAAACGAAAAACGTACGATATTTTAAATTCTCCAAATGTCTTTTCCTCTATTGTTTCATATATGCTGTAGAGTTGGTGTATTGAGGAAATTAATGGGGGTCACCGAGTGTCTTCGTGAGAATTTCCCTAACATTTCATCTATAGATGAAAGAAACCACGCAACAAATTGTTAATATTTCAAAAAATTTCAAAAAATTTGTATTGTATCTTTTTCTTGTCAAAGTTATTATTAGCTGATTTAGCCCCCTTAGTGGCATTTTTATGTGTTTTTGTCACTAACACTTGGATACATCTTGAATTAGTCTTGCAAAATTGTGGGTAGAAAAGCTGCGCAATGCAAAACTGTGTCTTTTTAGACACACCTATATATCGTGGGTTTTGAGTGGAAGGCTACACATTCCTCTCGTGAAACCAAAATGGCGAAGAAAGTTTTATATGAAAATTTACTGAAGAATTCAAGACAGTTAAGACTCCTCTTGAACAAAAAACAGTTTTGTCTTTTCTAAAAGTTAATTTCTCTAGTTAGTATATATGATGTAATATAAACATCCAATGGCATTCTCGACTGCTCGACAAGTGGAGAGTTACGCGCGAGGATTATCTCGTGAGATGTAGAAATAACTTAAGAGGAATTAAGATAAAACTAGACCCATTTCTATACATTCCCTCTCTTACCTTTACGCTCTCTTGACTTCAGTAATTAAAACAATGAATAAGGCTAAATACCCGGTGAAGTTTCCAATTATAACTTCATTACACTACGCAATTTTTCGTGCAATTTGTCGGGCAAAAGTGACAGAAAAAGGCGGTATAATACATGACATTGAGAACTATTAGTGTTCACGATCACCTTGGTTTTCTTTGATGTACTGCGGTTGTTTATTTAAATTTAAATTACTCCCAATCACGCATAAATCAAGCTAATGCCCCGGGCTTATATATATATATATATATATATATATATATATATATATATATATATATATATATATATATATATATATATATATATATATATATATATATATATATATATATATATATATATATATATATATATATATATATATATATATATATATATATATATATATATATATATATATATATATATATATATATATATATATATATATATATATATATATATATATATATATATATATATATATATATATATATTTAGCCAAGGGCAATTAACTTGACTTATGCGTGATTGGGAAAATAACGGTTACTCAATGGTCACGAATGTGATAAAAGATTTATCATCGCGACTGAAGTGTTTTTTAGACAACCTCAGTGATAACGAATGCAATACCTCAGTTTTCTTAGGCAAGCTCTGTGATTTTGAACTAAGTATAGGTTAGTTACCTCATCCTCGGGTTCGGTAAATATATGTTATTTACCGGGTGGGAGGTCCGTATAGAAGAATATTTGCCCAAGGTCCTAACACCGAGACCAGGACAAATATTTTTCTGTACGGACCGACCAAAACGGTAAATAATTTGTTTACTTTTTTGTTAATCGTACAATTTATAATTTACATAATTAGGTAAATTAACACAATTGAATTAAGTTGTGTAATCGAGATGACGTTACGCGATATTCAAAAGTCCAAAGTTTATCGTTCGACAGTTAACAACTGCCGACACGCAGTTGACAGCCGAAGACAGGAAGCTTGGAATCTTTTTTATGATAAAAAAACCCAGTCAAAACGTGAAGATCTAGTTACGAAGGGAAGTCAGAATGCAGTCCAAATGTTTTTAAAGTTAGTTGATAAAGATTCTTCTTCGTTCTTCTTCGTCGCTTGCTCGTTTTTGGCAGTTTGCATGGGAAGTTGCTCTGCTTCAATTGGCTGAATCGCTGCATGGAAATTGAAAGTGTGTTGTTCGAGTTTGAAGACGAAAATGCTTGTGGTAAGCCATTTGTAACTTTTTTCAAAGACATGACACGATGAAGTTGGCATGAGGAAAATATTTGACTTAAGGTTTGAATGTAGAAAGACAGTTAAGTGTGAAAAGGTTTCAGCTTTTCTGTCTTTTCGTGGTATGATTTTTTATATATACTTCTATATAGTCTCATTTAGTGCTTCAAAATACTGTGTTCACAAGTTTATGTATGTTTTGCCGACCGTTTTGCGTATGTTTTCATACGTCGTTGAGCAATAATACTTGAAAACTTTATAATCGTAAAATTTTGCTTTGTCACAGTTTTCCCATGTTTCTTTTAAAATTCGCTGTTTTCACATGAAGTTGTCAAAACCACTGATTCGAATAATAAAACTCATTTCCATCCCGGTAGTTCTCTGTTGCATATATTTTTTCGAAATGGTTATGAAAATCAATCAATTTTAAATGACAAAATGCAAAAAAAACAACTTTTTGGACCGCGGTCCTAGATATCGTGAAACACCGCCCGCTCATGTAGCCAAACAAATAGCAGGAAAGCCTGGGATTCCACCCGCTCACGATTGATAAAAAAATAACTAACCTACACTTAACCCGAAATGGCATGTATTTTCTTTGTAATTACATGGTCACCGAGGAAATAAACAAAAGAATGAACATATGCACAAAGACAAATTATTAGCCCCTAACTTTGGAGGCCAAAACAAGATTAAATAGAGGATGAATTCAGCTTTGCAACAATCTTGACAGTTGCTCAGACCACAGTCAATAGGAGAGAGACTCTCTAGCTGTTAACAGTGTTGACACTACCCTTTCTTGAGCAGTGTGACAATCTGAATAAACGAAGGAACGAACGAAGGAATGAAGGAATAAACGAATAAATGCTAGCATCGCCTCAATGATTATTACGAGGGACGTTTAGACCCTGTTTACACGATGCCGGTCCAATTTGAAAACGGAACAAAATCATGCCGGTATGCAAACACAGCATATAACATTTCATGTTATTTTTGTGCCGGTATCGTGTAAACGCAAGGCCTAAACGGCACGATTTTGTTCCGTTTTCAAATTGTACCGGCATCGTGTAAACGGGGTCTGAGTCTAATTGTCGCTCATGAATACTGGATGAGGGACGTTTAGAACGAAGGCCCCGCATCCAGTATTAATGAGGTAAGTACGACTTTAAAAACAAAGGATTTCGAGGTGACCATGTAATTATTGAAGTTAAAGCACGACTGAACGTTGCCATGTCATAACAGTGGTGACTTGTCACTTTTATTGCATTAAAATGTCTTTTAACGTTATTTTTGTGTTAAAACTTTTAAGCATGCAAAACAGGCTGAAGAAAAAACATGGTTTCCGTAAGATACTTTAAAACAAACCTGGTATATGAGGTAAAAACCGTTCATCTGTCGATAGCGGTAGCTTTTGCCGAGCAACAACATTAGCCATTGGAACAGCACTCTGAAGAGCCAGCTTTCGAACACCAGGAACAGAAAACACTGGGCCTAAAAACATCAAATAATTTATTGATACTTGCCTTTCGGCAAGATACTTGTTGCATTCGCCGAAGTATGACCACTGACATTTTTCTAAAATGTTTATGTTAATATGTTAACATTTTCTGGGAACACGCTTGTCAATTTTTTTGTCTTACAATTCAATTTCAAAATATTCTTCCTGGCTGCATTTCAACCTCGTACCCAGGGTCTTCTCTGCTTTCAAAATGGCGAGAGGAGAAGACCCTGGCAAAGGCTGGTCGCGTGATTCCAAAATACTCAAAGATTCTTGGAGTATTTGGTCACGTGGATAATTTGAGCTTCGCCCGTCCTGGTGGAAGCGGGTTGCTTCGGTTCTTATAAACGTAGAAGGTTGCTGCAAGTCCTGTCACGTTAAATTCGAGCGGTAAATTCGATATATTTCAAAATTTACGACATTTGCTGGATATTTCATATTTGTTGCCGTCAATCGTCAGAAACTCAGAAAGGAGGCCGAAGGCGACGAACGATCACAAACAACAGTTAAACAGAAACCCACTTTCAATAGAACTACTGTGGTACAGGTACTGCTACATGGTTTACATACACTTAAAATATTCGAATGCTGTTGATTGTTGGAGTTTATTTACCGTCTAGTATAGCACATTTATGTTTCTTGTCCACACGTTTGGGATTTGTGGTAATTTAATTGTTGTATCTGTCGATTTTTATACTCAAACGGTATATTCGAATCTGTTGTCCTCGTTGACTTTGAGGTTGTACAAATATTCGATCAACTACAATACTACGATCGATGAACATTATAGATCAGCACTGAAGATTTTGACTTTGTATATTTCTAAACTTTTTAAATTAGATTTGGAAAGTACAGAAACCGAAATATTGAACACTTCTTGCTTGCATAATAAAGCAAATATGTTGCAGTGAAGACGCTTCTTACTAAACACGGTCACTAATTGATTTGACAAATTTGTTAAGACAATGTCTTGTTATTTGTACGGTTTGGTTATTGTTGAGTGCCTATGAAATAGTTCGCTGAATAGGCCAACTATACTCTGTTCATCAGTGACTGTACCGCGCTCCCCGGTACAGTGTGAGTCACTCATCAAAATATTCCAAAATGATTGGTGTCACGTGACCAGCCTTTGCCAGGGTCTTCTCTCCGCCCCGCCATTTTGAGAAGGCCTTGGGTACGAGGTTGGCTGCTTTTGTTGACCCTGCCTTGTATAGAAACTGGGATGTGTTATATGAACCACCAGTATAACTTTCCAGGAGAGCATAACATCTGAGGTGGTAGTTTCTACAAGTAAAATTGCTTCCTATGCCAAAGTTCAAAATATAGATTCAAATTCTCTATATAATTTGTCTCACTTATTCCTGGGCAACCGCGGATACCCCTGAGTAATATAAGGAAGAGGGGTTCTACGTCCGGTTCTTTGCACTACCAATGATGTCAGCATTTTTCATGTCGTGTTAATTTATGCATCTTGGCGGTGTTGTCACACAACCATGACATACTTTACATTTTGACCAAAAAAACGCTTATCTTTCTCTTATTTTCCCCTTATCTTCCTAAGATAGATAGATAGATAGATAGATAGATAGATAGATAGATAGATAGATAGATAGATAGATAGATAGATAGATAGATAGATAGATAGATAGATAGATAGATAGATAGATAGATAGATAGATAGATAGATAGATAGATAGATAGATAGATAGATAGATAGATAGATAGATAGATAGATAGATAGATAGATAGATAGATAGATAGATAGATAGATAGATAGATAGATAGATAGATAGATAGATAGATAGATAGATAGATAGATAGATAGATAGATAGATAGATAGATAGATAGATAGAGTTTTATTTTCATTACGGTGGTTACATCAGTAAAAACTGCTTTATATGCAAGCCGTACATTATTTACATCACTTTACAATACATAAATATACATAAAGCTTTTTGTTCATTTCATAATTTATAAAAATGAAGAAAAACAGCATTAATATGTTCAAGCATTCAAGCATTGAAGGTGAGTCCATATATGATCTTACGAGTTTACTTTTAAAATATTTCAAAGTTGAGGCATTTCGTGAATCACTGTCAAGATTATTCCACTTTAAGGAAGATAAAGGGAAGTTAAAAGGAAGATAATGGGAAGATAAAAGGAAGATAAGAGGAAGATAAGAGAAACATAGGAACATAAGAGGAAGATAAGGAAGAAAAGAAAAAGATAAGGAAGATAAAGGGAAGACAAAGAGGATAAGAGGAAGATAATAGGAGATAAATCGAAGATAAGAGTAATTATCATAAGACAAGAAATACTGTCATGCTACTTTTAAAACGAAAACACTTAAATCTAATCTAAGAAGCAGACCTTACTAAAACTAAAATGATTAGTATAAATCACCCTTAATGACCCAACCGCTATTGTTCATAGTCAGACGAATTCAGGCGTGTCTTAATATATTCATATTGTTTCGTTGAACGCCGCTAAGATGTATAAATTAATACGATATGAAAAATGCTGACATCATCGGTGGTACAAAGAGCACTATCGGCACCACAGGACGTAGAAACCCTCTTCCCGATACTACTCCCGGCTAGTGTTTTTATAAAACGAAGTGTGGAGTCTTAAACGAAGTTCGGAGTCAAAAGCCTTAGAATTTAAAATGTCCAAGTTTTATATGTTCCGTTAATTGCACGAAATTACTCATCAACCTAAAAACTAGCCTAAAGTTGTTGGACTAACGGCTAAATATTGGAATGGTTTCGATATTTAAATACTTCGATCTTTTTTATTAGTAATAATATACATGAAAAAATTTCTCAATTTTGATTGGCTAAGAGGAGCACAGGATTAAGCAAATACTGTGCAGAAAAAGGAAATACAGTGCAATTTTTTTAAGCCAATAAGCCAACCAAAAACAATAAAACTGAAAACAGCCAATCACATTCTACAGCAGATTTTGACGAATGGCATTTTCCAACCTAGTGCCCACGCTATTTCTGCACATGGCGGCCAAGATTTGAAACAGAGGAGAATAATTCGTTAAAATGTGAAGCTAATTATTCCTTGTTATTGTACAGTGATATACCTGCAAGGAAACTAGAAGGTAGTGGTTAAAGAAGCGTAGCGTTTTTAAACAACAAAATATACGAGAAGTGGACACTGCCAAAAGCGCAGCTGTAATAAACACCGCTGCCAAACTTTGCGCATGCGTGAATTTGCTAGAGTAAACATTGCAAGAGAAGTGGGAACAGCCGTGGCGACAACAACCAGACAGCGAAGACTAAGTAAGACTCGACTATTCATAGGGTAATGGAAATTACGAAGGGGTCATTTCAGAATATGTTACAATATTGACAAAGAAGCCATGCTCAAGTTACCTACCTTATCTTTTTGGTAGTATGCTTATAATTTTAACTTTTGTGTCGGACTCTCGGACCAGTCCAAATATTTCAGTGTTTTCTCGCTCTATTTTTTAGGCGCGAGCTCGGACGTCGCGCATGCGCAAAACGTTTGGCAGCGGCGTTGCTGCAATGTAGTACAGTTGACTTGGACATTTCTTCATGTATATTTAACAATTAGACAACGAGACCGAGTTTTTCTATGAGCTGATAGTCAACAAGGCGAAGCCGAGTTGACTACCTGCCCGTAGAAAACGAGGGCGAGTTGTCTAACTGTTTTAGTA
This sequence comes from Corallium rubrum, assembly GCA_964035015.1. Taxonomy (NCBI): domain Eukaryota; kingdom Metazoa; phylum Cnidaria; class Anthozoa; order Scleralcyonacea; family Coralliidae; genus Corallium; species Corallium rubrum. The sequence continues at coordinate 15,464,238 of OZ036004.1, read as the reverse complement.
TCAACCATAAACAAATTTTCTTTAACGTAAATAAGTCTTATCAAACATTGTTCCAAATTTTCAGATAGTTTTACCTTTTTGTTTGCAGAAAGATCCATTCAAAATGTAGAGTAGTTCGATGGCACATGATAAACAATCGCAGTAGATGACCCCCCCCCCCCCCCCCATATAGGTAAACAAAGGAATGCCGCCTCATTACTATTCAGCGTGACTCACGCACCATGACTCATGCATGACTCACGCATGACTCACGCCTGTGACATGATTGGGCAAGATTGGAATAATTATAGTATACATGAAGTTATATAAATTGAATAATATGGAGACTTTGAATATTATATTAACCTAAATGATCAAACCTAGTCTTATACACGTTTTGTGGCAATAAGTGTTAACAATTTTAGAGAGTTATCGTTTACTTTGGCCAAGTTTGTAGAGGAACGAAACAGAAATGGATAGATTTTATATTTTTTGTCTTAAACCTGGTTTGTAGGAATTTAGCGGGTTTTTGGTTAAGTAATCTGAGTGTTATTTACGAAGAGATGAATGTTAACAGTTTTGGTCGAATTATCGCTTATTTAACCCTAGTGTATAGAGTATACGAATCCTTGGATGAAGAATCAATTCGAGAAGCCGTAAGAAGAACGATTTTAAGTGTGGAAATATAAAGCCAAAGCGGTTTATTACTTTGAAAGCGTTGCTACGCTTTCTGTTACTAAGTGTGATATTTGCATATTTATCCTCAGTGCACGTGCAGGAGACAAAAGAGAAACTCATTAGGGGCAATTATGAGGATTAGGCAAGTCTAGGCGAGAAAGTCATTAACAACACGCGTACATGTAATACAGAATTTAAACTATTTTATTGAGAAATATATCTTTACACAAAAAACTCTTGATTATTTAGTGATCTATCGGTAACACTAGCATATGGGCATACAGTACATCTTATAATCCGAAGGCATGGATCATGAGTCTTGAATTCTGTACCACAAACATTACATATCAGATTTCGAATAACACATTTGTTAAAATATTTCCACAAACACGTAGGACACTCAATTACATGTGTAAAATTAACAGGATTCTGACAACGTTCGCAATCAACAGGTTCGTCAATTATAGAATTTTCTGATTCTATTTCGGTGTAATCTTTATCGTGTTCTGAATCTTCTTCGGAGGACGTTTCTTCGTTTTCGCTCTCTGATTCTGTTTCTTCTTCTGCCTGCGCCAACATTGTCAGCACTCGAACATTTTCGATAAGGTTTTTGTCAATGTTAATGTCGGCGAGTCCTTTTACAAATACATTTAGACCAGCTGGTTCGGGAATTCCTGAGACGTAAGGTGATACGCAGTATTCTACCAATTCGGCTATTTTTGTGTTTGGTATAGTTCTTCCTTGATACACAATTTCTCCTTTGGGATTCCATGTTAAGTTGACATAGGACGCGAGTAAACTATTCAGCAAAGAAGACGCTGTCGCTTCATCGACTCCGTAGTCAAAGTGTGACAGTATTTCTTTAACACGAAAATCATCATGTAATCTTTCTCCCATCGTGTTCAGGGTTCGAATGAGGGTCTTTACAAAATATCGTTCTTTTATATTAGTTCTGCGAGTCCGTCTAAAACAGGACCAAGTAGGACATCAAGAAATCCTGCACCTTTTTGAACCAGTATCTCCTTTTTTCTCATAAAACTACTTCTGGGACTAGCCAAAGTTGATATGTCGTCGCTATAAGGCTTAACGTCTTCAAGCAAAGCAGGTGATAATTGATATTGCATTGACCAAAAGTTCAACATACAATCACAAATGCATCTAATTTGCTCGGGGTTTGCAGTCTCCAACAGAGCTCGCTGTTGAATAGGTTCACTTGTACATAAAAGTTCAAGAAACGGTTTGTGCTTTTTGATCAACATCTCTATTTGACAGTCAATGTCGAAATGAGGAAAACGCTACCAAAACACACATTTTAAGAGGAGGAGGAGGAGGAGGAGGAGAAAGAGGAGGAGAAAGAGGAGGAGGAGGAGGAGGAGGAGGAGAAAGAGGAGGAGGAGGAGAAAGAGGAGGAGGAGGAAAAAGAGGAGGAGGAGGAGGAGAAAGAGGAGGAGGAGGAGAAAGAGGAGGAGGAGGAGGAGAAAGAGGAGGAGGAGGAGGAAAGAGGAGGAGGAGGAGGAGGAGAAAGAGGAGGAGGAGGAGGAGAAAGAGGAGGACGAGGAGAAAGAGGAGGAGGAGAAACAGGAGGAGGAGGAGGAGGAACAAATAAACACACACACATACACATACAAAAGCATTTAGCTTAAAAATATTTATTTCGGTTCTAGTTCAAACATATACATATAAAAAGTTTTAGTAAGGTCTGTTTCTTAGATTATATTTAGGCGTTTTTATTTTAAAGGTAGCGTGATAGTATTTCTTGTCTTCTGGTGATAATTGTGATACATCTTCTTTTGTCATGGGTAAATATTTTGATCTAGTCATCAATAGATGATGTTCATACTCTTCTCTATCATCTGGGGTCATCTTTGCCAAGTCGCTTTCTTTCCAATCCGAAGAGCTTTCCCAATTATGAAAGAAATTATGTTTAAGCGTCGATTGTTCAACGGTAGGAGGCGGCGTTACAAAATAGGTTTTAGGTGTAGCATGGAAACTCCACGGAAGATCGTCAGTTTCTTGCTTTATCTCTGGTGTCAAATTTTCTGTATTTTGCTGAGTTTGAAGATTAGTCAGAGGTTGAGACTGATTATGCAGTTGGTTTTGAAAGGTCAGAAAACGTCCTAGCTGATTGGAGTAAAGTATGTTCTTTTCGTCAGGTGTTAACTGTGGCGCTTGTACAATATCTTGCATTTCTTGTTCTGTATTGTACATGGCATTAACGATTGGAGGTAATTGATAGGATTGCTTTTGTATGAAACTACCCAGCTGTTGCTGCAGGCTTGAGCTATTTTCTCCAGGTAGAACATTGGTCGTGCGGCGAACAGAATACGATGCCAAGATTCCCGAGCCCCTTGGTTTAGATATTTTTGTTAAAGGACTAGCAAATTTGAAAATTGATAAAAGTCTCATTGAAAATGTTCAAGTTTTGACCATGCTGGCACGTCACGAACATCAAGAGCCGGAATCCGAAAGCGACGACGAAGAAACTGACTCCGAAACTGAACAAGAAGAGTCGGACGCGGAGCAATGGAGTGGAGAGGACTCGGAGAGAAATGAAGAACTTACTGGAGAATGTGAACACTGTCAAAGTATTGCACGTGTTGTATATTTACTTCAGTGTCCTAAATGTTCATGGAAAGATTTCTATCAGGATAACAATCATCATTGTAAATTATGTAACTTAGGATCTCCCTTATCTTTTTTACATTCAATTGGTTTCTGTACTGCGTGTCCCAAGGCATATATTACCGATGGAGTTAATGAAAATAATTTTGAACCGAAATAAAAATAGATAATCTTCAAACTCAGCAAAATACACCAAATTTGACACCGGAGATAAAGCAAGAAACTGACGATCTTCCGTGGGGTTTCCCTGCTACACCTAAAACCTATTTTGTAACACCGCCTCCTACCGTTGAACAATCGACGCTTAAACATAATTTCTTTCATAACTGGGAAAGTTTGGGCGACCCGACAGAGAAAGACTTGGCAAAGATGACTCCGGATGATAGAGAAGAGTATGAACACCATCTAATGATGACGAGATCAAAATATTTACCCATGACAAAAGAAGATGTGTCCCAATTATCACCAGAAGACAAGAAAGATTATCATGCTACTTTTAAAATAAAAACACCTAAATATAATCTAAGAAGCAGACCTTACTAAAACTTTTTATATGTATATGTTTGAACGAAAACCGAAATAAATATTTTAAACTGATTGTTGTGATGACGCTAATGACTTTCTCGCCTAGACCTGCCTAATCCTCATAATTGCCCCTAATGAGTTTTTTCTTTTGTCTCCTGCACGTGCACTGAGATAAATATGCAAATATCACACTTAGTAACAGAAAGCGTAGCAACGCTTTCAAAGTAATAAACTGCTTTGCCTTTATATATCGACACTTAAAATCGTTCTTTTCACGAGTTCTCGAAGTGATTCTTCGTTCTATCTTCCTACAATTTCCTCACTTATAAAGAAGGGTTTAGTTAGCAATAATTCTAGGATGACTTACTCTGTTTGAATATTTAGGTGTAATGCTTTTTATTGCTATTAGCCGGATACTTTAATGTCATCGCCCCAATTAACCCCTCATGAGATTTATTATACGGGGAAGACAGCATAACGAGTATTTCATTGTACTCTTTACTGATTTGGTGGTTCTTAAAAGAACCGTTTGTGTTTAGTAGATTTTATTGGAGCGCTATCCATTTGCCAAAGGCTTCGACTTCCACTTTCGGACAGTGATGGTATGCATTAATCTTTGTATGATTTCCACACGTTTGCAGCCATGTCAAGGCACCAAATAAATGTTCTGCTTTTGGACAGCCGAAACTTTCTAGGTTGACGGACGGAATTCCCAGCTCCTTTAAAACTGTACGCTCTAAGTTTCCACCTTTGAACGCAACCTTCGACGTATCGTCAATTTTAACTTCTTCATAAATTTGCCAAATTATGTCTCCCAAACACTCAATCTTATAGTACTTGGTGTATGGGGGGACACCGAATGGTAAATGGTAAATGTTTTTTTCAACCCATCTACAATTATACTTTTCTCTACTTGACAAGTCAGCCCATTTCTTGCCAAAGTCAAAGAAGAACGATAAACCTTCGGTTTCTCCGACCTTCAGAACGCCTAGTTCTTTACAGAAGAACTTCTTTCCTATGTGAAAACCATCCATGTCAATCACGGCAACTATATCACACAGCGACATTACGTATGGATAAGTAAAACACTTTTGGAAAAGTAACAACTATACGAAATCACCAAGCTCATATAGCTTCATGTATACTATAATTATTCCAATCTTGCCCAATCATGTCACAGGCGTGAGTCATGCGTGAGTCATGCGTGAGTCATGGTGCGTGAGTCATGGTGCGTGAGTCACGCTGAATATTAATGAGGCGGCATCCCTTTGTTTACCTATATGGGGGGGGGGGGGGGTCATCTACTAATCGCTCACAAAAAAACGAGAATTGTAATTACTTTGCTTTAAATTTGGTGTTGATATACTCCATAGACATAAGCGAATTCCTTTTCTTATTCGAAAATGTCAAACTGAACAATTTTCCAATACTTTCGGGTCAATGTTTTCATGATTTCATCACTCGTATATAAATTTTAGCGGACGCCATGTTTGGCCTAGTTTCCAGGTTTTGCTCGCAGCGTGAATATGCCGTGGCTTCTGATTGGTCAGAATAGGAGTATTCCAGGTATAAGAAGGTTTATCATTGGATAACGCTACTATGGTCTATCACCAATAGACCACTAGTAGCTCAGCCAATCAGGTTGATACTAATATGTAATATTTCATAAACGAGTAGGAGTGTTTTACCACTCGAGGACGTTAACCGAGTAATTTTCATTGTTCTCGAGTCTTTGTAAAACATGAGAGAATAATGAAAATCACGAGGCTGCAGGCCGAGTGATTTTTATTGTTTTCGAATGTTTTACAAACACGAGAGAACAATGAAAATTATACGAGGTAATAGGCCGAGTGATTTTTTGTCGTTCTCGAGTGTTTGTAACTCCTGCTAAAACACGATACACAAGTTTATGAAATAGCTTCTCAGTAAAATTCGCGAGGGACTTGGCGATATTGGTCATATCAGATTAAACAATGGTGTATATTATAATCTAATTTCTCATGTTGAATCTATAATTAAGAAATGTGGCAATAACGGTTCTTTGTTTGTGCCGTTTATTATCTGAGTTCTTAAAGTGCCACTAACCCCAAAAACTTTTTCTCCCAAATCTAAGAGCCCTTATTGAGTGGATTAGGTCAGTTAATAAATTATTGGTATTGGACGTTTCGTTGATCATCTGTAGACGTCCAAAGTTGCATCTGCATGTCCCATGGCGGAGTAGGAAAGGGAATGGGTATATTCCTGGTGTTACGTCACACAAGTCAAACAAGGAACTCTTTGAGCTCTGTCTGGTGAATACATAGAATTTTTTGAGTTGAAAAGTCATTTTCCCAATTAACTCAATGTAAAAATTGTATGCATTCAGCAGACAGAGCTCAAATGAGCTCCTTGTTTGGCTTGTCTGACGTCACACCAGGAATATACCCATTCCCTTTCCTTCTCCGCCATGGGACATGCATATGCCAATTTTTGCAACTTTGGTGGTCTACAGAAGACCAAAGAAATGTCCAATACCAATAATTTCTTCACTGGACTAATCCACTCAATAAGGGCTTTTAGATTTGCGAAAAAAATTTTTTGGGGTTAGTGGCACTTTAATGATGAATTCAGTAACCTTTATCGGGTTTCAAAACTCATGCACATGACCAAATATTTTTCTCGGATTGGCTAATTAGCTCATGAATTATTGAGTTTGAGAATAATACGTAAGAGCATGGGTTTCTGTGTAATTTGGAAAAACATACCCTCAAATAGCACTCTTCATTCGAACTCGTGCCATTTTGATAGACTTCGAAGGCTAGGTGACATAAGATATTCACACACATTGACCTGGTTACATAGGCAAATTTCCAAAAAGCGAGCTCAAAATATTATTCGGTATCCCGGTAAACAGGCCAGCCCGGCTATTAAATGAGTGTTTACATGGAAAAATTTTCATTTCGCATATCGAGCTCTAGACAGATTCAAGTAAGTTCCTTACTGCTAACCAAGAGCAAGATAACTATTCAGTGAGATCTCGATTAACGAACTATATCCCTAAGAAAAGTGAATTAGTGCAATCAAAAATAGTAAATTGTTTGGTTGGAAAATGCCACATATCTATATAAAGAAACATTTTGCTTACCAAGAGCTGCAATAAGACTTGAAGCACCCCTTTGCGTTTTTAAGAGAGTGGGAGAAGAAATTGTTACTCTTAAATTTTTGCTGTGTTCGTCAAGGTGATCTCTAGGCTGTCTGTCTTGTAGTTCATCTGATAACGAAGTTTGGATAGGATAATATGACGACTTTGACTCTTTTTGAATAGTAACGGACTCTAAAAACAAATAGGAGGAACAAAATAGGATGTTTGCGATTTTTGGCGTTACCGTTGTTTTGTATTTTATGAAAAGGTCAGGACCGGACAGAACAAGGCAAGGCAAGAGTACGCAAACCCAGACGATAAGATACGATACAACACAATCAGCTTTATTGTCGGGTTCAGCTTACTTTTCAATGCGCGGTTCGAAAGTTCGTTGTCACGTTTCAAATTACGATTCGAACTTCAGCTTTGCGCCGTTCGTTGGCAACACAGTTCACTTGGTAATTTGGAATTGCAAAATGATTAACAACATTTTCCCGAAATAAATCGTATCAAAAGAAAGTCTGGTCGACCAAAGGTTTTCCGTAAAGGTGAACTTCGAAGCGAACATTCGAACATCAAATCGAACTTTGTAATCGACTTCTGAATTTAGAAACGGAATTTGAAACTTGGCAACGAACTTCCAAACCGCACGTTGAAAAGTAGACCGAAACTGACAATAACGTGAACAAATTCACTTAGCTTTATTTGGCTAATTTGTACCTATTATTCGTTGTATCTAATTTGTACTTATTAATCATTGCCAAGATAAAAAATACAACAAAATCTATAGATAATACGAATATGAAACACGTACAGAGAATTAAAGAAATTATAAGAAAATAAAATTAAAAAATAGAAATTAAAATAAAATTATAAGAAATAAAATGCAAACAAAAAACGTCGATGTGACTTTAACTTAGAGAGAAATTGAACCAAGCAAGCTTTAAAAAGCAACTAAACTCTAAAATAGAATTCGTTTTGTTGGAAAGAACGTTTAAAATAATGAAGGATGGCGTTAACGTCTTTTCAGTATCTCTTTTCGTTCTGGAGTTATTCGGGTTTCCTTGTAAGATGCAAATAATTGCATGTGAACAGGGAACTCAAAACGGTATAACACCGTTTCATTTTTATTGTTTCCATGGTAACAGGTTAGTATTCAGACCGCTCAGAGTTCAACCTCGTACCCAGGGCATTTTATCTCCACGTTGGGAGGTCGGCGAAAATGGCCCTGGTATCCGCTGGTCACGTGTTTAAATATATACTAGAAATACATGAATGCAACAACCCCTCGCCCGCTTTTATTAAATGCTTTTTTGAAACCCCCAAAACCCAACCAAACCTGCCACCCACCCACCCACCTGCCATGACTAAAATAAGCACATCTGATATACAGCCAATATAAAAACAAACAGATATTAAAAACAAATAATCCTCAAGATAATTCTATAATTTAGGAATAAGATGACTAAACAGATTTAACATTTCAAAGCATACAAAATATGTTTTTAGGAGGTTTCAAAAGGGATTATTTTTAATAAGCTTTAAATGGCTTCCCTATGAATACATGTTTTGCAAAGGCAGAATTAAATGTCAACAGCTCAAAAATTACATTTATAAAAGAGTCCAGGATAAAAACAATTCGGTAGAATCGGATTCTAGAAAGTAAGCATTAAACAGACAACGTTTCAGTCGAAAATTTGGAAATACAGCCAAAAAAATCGCCAAAGACCATGAGTATTTAATAACAAAAGGTGGTTGCAATGCCAATAAAATCATCACGTCTACATAAGCTTATAAAGGTAGTGTTTTAAGTTAGCTTTAGTTAAGCTAATTTATGGTTTGGACGAGCAAAGGGAAAGCACGAAAACGTGAAGCAGTATATTGTTTAGGTTAAGCGAAAACTTGAAAACAAGAATCCTACCGTTAACTTTTGACCACGGAATCACTGTAATTCAGATCGAGTTTTTGTTTACCATACGTCGTTTGGTTTCTTCAAGTTCTCTGGTTTCTCTTCAAGATATATTAAATGGGTTGTTTGTATCCTTTTCTTCGTGCTCCATTTCGTTTCGTTTAATAAACGAAAGCAAAATACTATTTCATTTGCTTGAGAGTTTATAGTTTTCTTCGTCGCTAGTCACCAGTGCCCAACAATTCTTACCGCGTAACACCGTACCAAACATATATATAAATATATATATATAAACTATTTCTCAGATTTCGTCTCCCTCGCTTTTTCTACACGCGTGTAAAATGGACTCCACGCGCGTCGAGATTAGCACCCTCACCGGGCTCCGGGCCTTCGGCCCTCCGCCCGGCTCGGGGAATACATGAGAAATATTCAACGCTCTGTCGACTCACTCATATGAACCATTACCATAAAAGCAACTGGCTAGCATTATTCGTCATGATACCCCCACGATTGACTTTAATCAAAGTTATCATTTCCATTTTTGGGGGTAAATTTTGAAGAGCGAATCTATTGCAATTCAGATTTCAACGTAAAGGCAAAATGGCCTGGGTGCGAGGTTGCTCAGAGTTCCTTTATCAAAAATCTACGTTTTCTCACATAATAAAGTACTGTTCAGAAGTAACGTAACAGCGCGTTTGAGGTTGGACAACGGTTAGACAAGCTATAATAAGCTTGTGATACCAAAAGCAAAACACCCAAGTTTTCGAATTTCAATCCATATCATATATTGGTGTTATACACCTAAATTTTTCTTTGTAAGTACAGTATACTGTATGTAGTCCACGGGTTTGGTCTCTGACTGCGTTTGTTTTGCGGTGTTTCTAGCGATTATATAGAACAGTTAATTCTTGAGCAATTAGACGGCAAACGTATAGCGATATGAATACCACCTTTACTTTAAAACTACTTTCAAATGTTTAACGCTTGGGTTTCGTTTAAAATAAATATATAATACATGCAAGTATATATAATGAGACAGTCGACTGTCTTCCGCAATGTCACGAACGAAAAACTATATAGGAATAAAAAAAGGTTAATGCTATCTTGTTGTTAAGAGAAGAAACAGATATGCTAGCTCGGATACAAAAATTGAGTGGAAATGTTTTTCGAGCTATTCTACTCAAAATCTGGGGCAAAAGCGGCTTTCTTATTGGTTCTGAGCTCACATCCGATTTGGTTCGAGCGCACCACGTTTGTGTGATTCTGTTGATATGATCTTTATTATAATATTAAAACAGAATTTACTATATACTTAACATTGTTTTAATACCAAAAAGCATTTCCTTCGGCATTTATGTGCATTCGGCGTTGAGTTGTTAATCTAATTTATTTTAATTTAATATCAATCTCAAATCATTAATAATTCATGATAATCAGCAATTACAATAGTTCATTCAATCACCTGATTGAAGTTAGCTTGTGTCACAGCCCTGGATTGAAGTTGGATACCCAGTAAAACACGCTGAAATAGCACACCATCCAGATATTAGACGAAAACCGGTGTTCATCTAATTTTCTTAAGATCTCAATTATACATGCAAAAATAAACAAGTTTCTGTACGAAAACATTTTACACACACCCATGAATAAAATCTCATGAGGGATTATTTTAATTCCCTCCGGTCGTCGATGAGAAGGTTGTCGGTTCGAGTCCCGTTTAGGAATTCAGAAAGTATGTTTTGGAGAAAAAATGGCTCGAAGAACATTAACACTCTAAATAATGCTAAAAGTAATCATCCTTTTATTTACACTCAGTTAATGCTATCCTTCTATTTTAGGGTTATAGGTTCACTTTAAAGAAAAAATATATGATGACTATGACCAGAACTAACTCTGCTACCTCACAAATACAGTAAGCTTACACCTTACCCAATGACTTCGAAATAGCTTTGTATTTGCCTCTATTTTCAGCGACTCCCGGCTTTAACGACTCGCACTCGGATAACGACCGATTACCGAAGCGTCTCGGAGAAACATTTCTTTTAGTCTCCTCTGCAGTCTGTCTTTCCTGCCAAGATTTGTCTGGCACTCGTAACACCACTTCATCATCCGAGTCACTTCGTGGCCGCCTCTTGACAGCAGTTGGTAACGTTTTCTTACTGTCCGCGTTCACTTCAGCACCGTCAAAACTGTCGGCGTTGCCACATGCTTCAAGTAAGACACCAGGAGTTTTGGCCGCAGCTTCTTCTAAATTGCATTTCACGCCCGGACTGAAATGTAGTTCGATGTGGAACCTTTTATCTGAAGTTTTATCAGCTTGAGGATCTTCGTACAACATTAAGACAATTTGTGTCATATAGTTCAGCTCTGGTAGGGTAGAAAAATATTCCATAGTGCGTTTCCAAAATTCATCAGAAACATCCTGAAAGGTGCAACATAAACGGTAGAAGTTAGATGGAGTGATCCTGTGAGACCTAAGTTCCTTTCTAAAAAAATATATCAAAATATCTCCTCTCTCCATGTTTAATCCTTTAAAGTTTATTATTACCTGATGCCCTTCCTGATAGCTTTAAGGGGGTGTTTATATGTAGGCGATCCAGCCTGGGTACCCGAGCTAGCCCGCTTTTCCGAGATGACTTTTTTTGTGTTTACATGAGAAGGGCTAGCTCGCCTAGCCGGGCTGGCTTGCTTGTTGTGCTGGTAAGATAAGAAGTCTCATTGTTTTAGATATGAACTGTACATGAACAAGCAGAGCTTGTGAATTGTTAACACGTCGAAAAAGGCTGACAAAAACAAATTTTGTCGCGTGTACGAAGCTTTTAATGCTAGCCCGGTCAAAAACATGAGAAAAACCGAGATCTCGGTCTCACAAAGCGATATCTCAGCTAGACGGGTAGGCTCGCCTCTCATATAAACACAAGATGGAAATTAACAAGAAATAACAGCACAAGGACGATCTCGGTAAACCTAGCTGGCCGGCGGGTACCCGGGCTGGCCTGCCTCCATATAAACACCCCCTAAGTTTCTATTTTCTACCGCTTTTATTACCACTTACAGTGCATTGAGCTTTTTATTAGGCCAGCCCATTGAACTCTAAATAAACTGGAACGATAACTCGCTCGCACGTTTTGAAGCCAACATGGGGGCCGCCATGCACGTCAACCCCAGTCCCTTTTACTGTATGACCGAGAGAAAATGAAGCTGAATTTGGTGAACTTGGTTGCAAAAACAGCTTGAAATCAAAGAAAAACTAAACTTGTTAACCACTTTTAGGTTTAAATCAAATTCCAATATACCGTAGAGTAGGTGAACACTGGCATGACGAGTAAAAACAAGGAAAACAGTAAAAATATAAGCTCTCAAATGAAAGTCAATAATACGCAACCAAAATTGCCATTGGTTTGGACAAATATAAATCCGACGAAATAAGGCAAATTAGGACCCAGTCGCTAGAAGAAAACCAAGCACTTAAAACATGCATTAATTTGCCCCAATTTTTCAGTTCTTCCTTTGTCTCCAATATTTTTCGCACTCAGATCCTAAATTTCTTACGCCGCGTGAGTCTTTTCTCTTTCAGTAACAGCGCTATGACGAGTGAAAGATTCGTATAGAGTAATAACCTGTTGTTTAAGGGGCGCCCATCTTGATCGGCGATCATCCGAGACAATCCCCGATCGTCGCAAATGTGAGCATCGGCGATGTTCGTCGATGAAACGCGACAAATGAAAACCAGTTTTAATAGCCCCCTTCATACTCATGTCTACAATAACTCTTTTCAGGCATCTTAAAAAAGCCAGCCATCTTAAGGATCGTAATTAAAAAAAAATTAGGGAATAACAGTGAGATCTTGTCTCGGATGAATGACCCCCTTTCAAATAAACTTCAACAAACTTAACAATGGATCTGACTGACAAGAGGGGAAGGGGAAAGTAGACTGCTGCGAAGGCAGTGTTTTGAACGACGTTTCGAGCGGAGCCCTTCATTAGCATAAAATGTGATGAAGTAAAATAAAACAGCAACAGAAAATTATATCTCCGAAAATCTAAAAGGGTGACGTAGATAAAAATAGCCAATCAAATGTAGGAGGGTAAACAAACTCTAATTAATGAGATGCAAAAATGTTTTGCAAAAAAGTCTTTGTTATTTTTTGAATCAGTTGGCAACCAAATTTTGGGGGAAGGAGAGCTAAATGAGGCTAAAATATTCAAAAGGCTATCAGTGAGTGTAAAGCGCTAAAAAACAAAGCGGTAAAATAAAGCAAAAATGAGACGCTTCTCTTGCCGCTTGCGGTTATCACTGCCACTTGGGATGGGAAGAATGGTGCGACTTTCTGTCTGAAACTAAATGGTTAGAATTATTGAAATGGATAGAGGGAGACCCAGAAAAAATGCCAGCCCTCTTAAGAGTGCACTCAAGTTACAACATTTACTTACATCACAAAGGTTTCCATATCTTATAGCATTGACCATAGTGTGGATATGACTCTCGCTTGTAAAGTAGAGCCGAGTCCTTACATGACGATGAGGAGTCACAATATCACGCGAGTATCTAAAAGCAAACAAAAAATAAAGATATAACGTTGTCATGCAATCAAAGAAGATACATCACGTGGAAATCGATGCATTCATGATAGCCTTCATTAAGAGATAGTCAACATAGGTGAACCAAAAATAACCAAAATAACCAGATCAGTCTTACTTACTTTGGATCCAAGCGATGCATGTTTTCGGGTTGGTCTGCATGCCGCAAGTCTCCAAGTAGTTTCCTGGAAAGATGTTGACCTGTCCTCCGAGAAATTTGTAGTTTCTCGTCTTTAGTTATACCGTATTCCTATATACACCATAAAGCAGTTAAAAATATCAACTTATACTGATGATATACACCATATCATCAGTAAGGTGATATTTATATCTGATTTGGAAGTTTGCATGACTTAAGGGCTGTTTACACGGCCAAAGTGTAAGCACGCTTAAGTTAAGCGTGCTTAAAATGCGCCACCTTGGTGCGTTTATACGGTCATTTAAGCTTATAGAATAATCCCTCACTAAAACACGTACACCATTATTCAACATGGCGGACGAGCTATAGTTTTGGTTTTGGAAGCTTCGTATTGGCAACGTGCGTCGAAGAACAATGGAACAGAACTACGGAAGATATCTGTACACAAGAAAGAGTAATGGCAAAAGAAACAAACAAACAAACAAACAAACAAACAAACAAACAAACAAACAAACAAACAAACAAACAAACAAACTAGACTAAATACTAGACTATAGACTAGACTAGACTAGACTAGACTAGACTAGACCAGACCAGACCAGACCAGACCAGACCAGACCAGACCAGACCAGACCAGACCAGACCAGACTAGACTAGACTAGACTAGACTAGACTAGACTAGACTAGACTAGACTAGACTAGACTAGACTAGACTAGACTAGGCAAGGCAAGACACAACATGACCCAACCTAACGCAAAACATTTTTCAGATATCATGGTGACAGACAAACAGACGGACAGACAGACAGACAGACAGACAAACAGACAGACAGACAGACAGACAGACAGACAGACAGACAGACAGACAGACAGACAGACAGACAGACAGACAGACAGACAGACAGACAGACAGACAGACAGACAGACAGACAGACAGACAGACAGACAGACAGACAGACAGACAAACAAACAAACAAACAAACAAACAAACAAACAAACAAACAAACAAACAAACAAACAAACAAACAAACAAACAAACAGACAGACAGACAGACAGACAGACAGACAGACAGACAGACAGACAGACAGACAGACAGACAGACAGACAAACAAACAAACAAACAAACAAACAAACAGAGGTAAAAATATACCCTCCAGGCAAAGGCAATTAGAGTTTACCTGAGGAACGACAACGTCAGCTAAAGCTTTGGCACACTTATACAATTCCTGGCCATCGCGAAGGTTGAGCTGGCTAGAGAACAATGACAGATAACACACGCTGCAAATCTACAACTTCAACAACAGAGATGAATTTACCAGTAAAACAAGACGGCTGACCAGGCATTAACTCGAGCTACTGAGTTTTCCGCGTAGAACAATAGAATTGAATTCAAGAAATAGTAAATATAAAGATATGAGGCACCACTTAAGCTGGACATCTCCCCGAAGTTAAAATTATAGGGAAAATAGGCTCACCACTTAATGTGGGTATCTCCACAAGATTAATTAGGTGTAAATATAGAAATATGGGATCACCACTTAAGGTGGGTAATATCCACGTTAAGTGGTGACCCCCATATTTCTGTATTTCTATATCCACTGGTTTCCCATATTTCTATACCCACTGGGTATCGCCCCAAGTTTGTTTTAACGAAATAGAGACTAAAGGAAATGACTTTCAAAAGAACTAAAAGATATCTCACACACAAGAAAGAGTAAAACCAAAAAAAGAATCCGAAGAGAATGAATCCCAAAGAGTGAAACAGATTTCTTGACCAGAATTTTTTGATTAGAAAAAGTAGTCAAAAGAAAAACCCAAGGTTTCGACACAAGGTTTTAGTGTCTTCGTCAGGGGTTGGAATGGTCAACAGTTGGACCGTTATTTATGGGACTGGTGTTGTTTTTCTTTTGTTTATTAATTAAGTGTCGGTAAACTTCTGGAAATAGGTTTCCGTCATCTCTGTTTAACGGGTATCTTATTTTCTTTACAAAGTAGAGATGACAATGGTACTTTAAAAGGGCAGTAAGACGTCAGAATTGTTCCAATTTACATTCCGGGAAGTTTGTTTGATCTGTGTGGAATAGATGACATCATAAGGTATCTCATTTGCATGTTACAAAATCCTGAATATCTTTGGAACATTTTAATGAGAACGACATACTTTCTCATACGGAAAGTATTTCCAGATAAAATCAAAATTAAATAGAAGATCTTCCATCTTACTGCCCCTTTAAAATACGAGCTCTAATGTTTATGAGTCGACGGATTCAAGTCACATTGTCATTTCTCTGTTACATTTATTCGTTTTTCTCAAAAAATTTTTGTAGGAAAGTTTAGCACGAAACTTTAACGTGGTCCGAGATATTTTTCTTCGAAAAACATTCGCCTCTGAAGATAAACGGTACGTAAATGCTTACACGTCTTGAATTACATTAAATTTGAGGACAAAAATTGGTGATTTCACTTTCTTCATAAACTACATAAACTTCATAAGTTCTCTCGACGTTGTGTTTGAAATAGAGTTCGGATATTTTCGTATGGCAGTGGTACTTACCTATTGTGAAAGAAATCGTATTTAATACAATCGTATATGTCAGGAATCAGACTGATGTCAAATTTACCATTTCGTAATTGAAAGTCCTATAGAAAACCACATTGGATTAACTACTAAGACTAATACTTTGTAAGGTTTGAAGCATGATGTTAAACGGAAAGGTATTTAGCAGTAATATCATGTTTGCGGGAATTTCTTTGTTCTCACATGTCATTAACAACTATATAATATTTATTTATTTATTATTAATAATTATATTCATTTTTACTAATTCTAGGTATGATTGGAACTAATCATACCCGGTTTGACGTCAACGGAGGCGACAACAAACGAAATTCGCGCAAACATGATATTATAAAAAATAGCATAAAAAGAGGTGATTAGCTATTAAACGTCCTGCTCGACTTGGGTCATTTAGCAAAACTCCCTCGGGACTTCGGTAAATCCTCTCGTGGGTCGAGGGGATACTTAATCACTAATTTCAGATTAGATCCGCTCGAGAGCTCACAAGACAAAGAAAAATCCCACCCTGTCGAAAAATTTCACTGACTGGAAACCAGGCTATAGGAAGAAAACTTAGAAATTTCCCCTGCTTGGGGGAAATTAGAGATTAAATTACCCGGAACCGAGTCAATCATGGTATTACTTATCATATTACATAGTCACCTCGAAACCTTTAATAATAAATCACTCTATTTAAAACAGGGTAAATAGAATTGCATTGAAGTAATTAGCATTTAATAAGCATTTAGGGCTAAATATGATAATATAAATTATATAAAAAAGAAAGGAATTACATATATAGTCAAGTTAGATTAAGATTAACCGTAGTCCAAATTTTTTTGTACTTTAAAAAAAATCAAACACTTCTTTAAGATACCGTTTTAACAACCTCGTTTCCAGGGTCTTTTTAAAATTGGGAAGGCGGTAAAAGGCCCTGGCATCACAGACTAGTTCCTAGTCCTCTTTTCTCTCCATACTTATTTTGGTAACGTCACAGAATAGGGATCGAGCGAGAGGAATAGTGGAAAATGATGCATCTTTATCCATCATGATCTTGCTGACCTGCTGGAGCTCAAATTCTTCTTAAAATTAGAAAAAAATAGACGAGGGCACTGAGGTTTTAAACAAACTTCTTAAGAGCAGCAAACGAGTAAGTTTCTTTATTTTATATGACGTTAAAAGGTTGTTACATACGAGAGTATTGCTTTATTATAAAAGTAGTGTAATACAAATCAAAATAGGCTAATAGGCGGTAGACCAACTTTGTATATAATGTTTTTAACATCATCAATTGTCTTTGAAGTTTTTCTTTAATCATCGCATCGTTTTGGAACCATCCACCACTGCATTACTTCGCTTGGCAGAACTTGTACTCACCCTCAACAATTTTTCATTTGATGGTGAACGTTACCACCAAATTAGTGGAAGCAATGAGTACCAAAATGGATGGGCCCTAGCTACGCAAACTTATTTGTTGGTTATGTTGAAAAACAAATCTTTGAATAATACACTGGACCCTTTCCTGATTTCGTGAAGAGATACAGAGATGATTGTTTAGGAACAACATCGTGCTCACGTGTGAAAGATTTAATAATTATGTTAACGATTTCCACCCAGCACTCAAATTCACATGGGAAATCAATGAAACCTGTATGTCGTAACGATTAGTGATAATTTAGAAATTTATTATTAATAAATTTAGGTTAATGTGAGGGAGTAAGAGATAACGTATCTCCTGCCGCAAAGCGATCATAAGTGTAGTTCCTGTGACAGGTGAACAAGGTCAGATGCAAAAGCCAGATTAATAAAGTGCATAAAAACATGTGCCAAAATGGATAAAGCCGAACCCAAACCTTTATCTAAAGATTCCCTCTTATCAAAACAAAATTCCTCCTTGAGGCAATGATATAAATGAATGCGGCAAGGGTGACGGTGGTCATTCTATCACAGACTCACAGTCAGAGAGCTCACTCAAATCGTTCTGTAAAATAGCAGTTTAAGTTTTTCGGGAATGTTTATAATTCATCATCTGACTTGCATGGTCCCGGCTTAATGAAATCCAACCGCCTGTCATTTTCAAGCAAACCATTACAACTGAAGGCTCTGGTATGCAACCACAAGGCCCGCATAGCGAAAAGTATTTGTGAGTATGTTCCTTGCTTTCCCGTCCCTAGCATATATATACTTGTGTCTTTACATCGCGTGAGGTTTGGGATTTCTTCCTTTATAATACTAGACCTCGAGAATAACTTATTGCGGTCAAATGACTCGGCCAGCTTAATAATACTTGTCGACAGCCACTCCAGTCTCGGTCAGTCGACGATGAATATAAGGATACGAAAAGAAAGAAAAGAATAGTATATATTTAAATAATGAGGCAATCTCATAACTGTTCGAAACCTAAACACTTCAACGCATGATCATGAACGGCATGACTGCCCCATTCGAGGTCTTATTGTCATATCATTACCCTCGGCTACAAGCCCAGATACAACAAACCAAACATAATCTGTTTCTCAAAATATCCAGCAGTTCAAACCCAACTTTAACTTGTTATGCGGCGGCTACCGTGACCGACGAAGGAATATCACTAAGACCGTCGAAAGTCCTGCTAATGGAAATTATCGAAAAGCACGTCTGTTGTTTGACATAGGCTAATTCAAGATATGATACGGAACGGCACAGCGACAGTGCCGCTTCACAATTTTAAAGAAATTTCCCTGCGCGCGCCTTGATAATATTTATACCTTGGCGATCGGCGACAGCATACCTTTCTGAAGAGATTATTTATAATCTGTTTCGGCCCACGTATATTGGCGTCCCTATTTGACCACTGAGAGCGCAATATATTAACAATAACAGACATGGCCCAGGCACTGCAGACACGGTTCTTAGTGTTGGTATATTGTGGCCTGTTATGAAAACCTGTTTTCTTCCAAATTAATATTTTAGCCTATGGTCATTGCAGAGTCCCAGCCTATTAGTTTCATTCTGTTTCACCCTCTTACGATCTGTTATTGCACGAATTAACCCTTCCCTTTGTTCGTTTGTTTTTTGCGTGTTTTTCCTGTGTTTTGCTCTGCTTTGCTTTGTCCAATTTTTCTTGTTTATACCAATATTAGATGACAGTTAATATTAAAAGCCAAGACGGAAGGCCCGTTGCCACGGCGATACACAGAGATTAAAGCAAAGACTGTCCTCAGACACTCGCGCAAGTTCAGAACATAATCGCAATTGACGCAAAACGCACGGCGTGATTTTTGTTCAGTTCCGCAATAGCCTATTCTATTTTATCCAACATCGTTGATCGATCGTCACCCCTAGACAGTACTCAACAAACCATGTGTAAAAATTACAAATCCAATAATAATCAAGAACCAATTTCCTACGTGATGCATACTAACTATAGCTTGGCGTTGTTTCGGAAGATATTGACACTCGGCACAAAATTTGTAACATAATTGCTTTGTGGAGAAGCTGCTGGTTTCGTCTTGGCTCCACCCAACTTTTTCCTGTCATTGGCTTTCCCACAGGGTTTTTACCAGCGTCAGGTTTTTTCTGGCCTCCCTGACATTCCAGCATGTAAGCTTTGAATGTCGGTATTTGCCAAACAGCACCCCGTTTCATACATCAGTAGTGCAACTATAGCGTCAACTGCGGTCATTATAATCCAATATTCATAAATATTTCTACTTTCTAATTATTAGTACATTAAAATAATATACTTTTACTACTATACAAATCCAAAACCTTCAGTGGGGGAATTATCACTGCGTTCAATTCGTGGCAGGAAGTGCTGTCATCCTTATCACTTCACAGAAGTGCTGTGCCTCACACACTTCACCCACGTGAAGGATTTGGATGCGGTAAGGCATTTTCTGACCTTACAAGTGCTGAGCACCCCTCTGACTTCGTCAATGTCTCTACTCTAAAATGGGCGATCCCCATTTTAGGCCGCCGGACAGGACACCCTCCTCCCGGTACAGTTACTTCCTCGCTATCTCCTTTTGCGACAATTCATTACAATCAATGCCTCTGTCTCAGTTTGTATAATTAAAATACGACCGTGTTCATTAATTTAGAAATTTATTATTAATAAATTTAGGTTAATGTGAGGGAGTAAGAGATAATGTATCTCCTGCCTCAAAGCGATCATAAGTGTAGTTCCTGTGACAGGTGAACAAGGTCAGATGCAAAAGCCAGATAAATAAAGTGCATAAAAACATGTGCCAAAATGGATAAAGCCGAACCCAAACCTTTATCTAAAGATTCCCTCTTATCAAAACAAAATTCCTCCTTGAGGCAATGATATAAATGAATGCGGCAAGGGTGACGGTGGTCATTCTATCACAGACTCACAGTCAGAGAGCTCACTCAAATCGTTCTGTAAAATAGCAGTTTAAGTTTTTCGGGAATGTTTATCCCACCCACCACAACCCCTTTTGTAACAACATATAAATAGTCTACTCTATACTTATAGAAATTATAATAGTAAAAAAATGTAATAATTTAATTATCTAATAAATGAGTGGCAGGAAGTGCTGTCATCCTTATCACTTCACAGAAGTGCTGTGCCTCACACACTTCACCCACGTGAAGGATTTGGATGCGGTAAGGCATTTTCTGACCTTACACGTGCTGAGCACCCCTCAGACTTCGTCAATGTCTCTACTCTAAAATGGGCGATCCCCATTTTAGGCCGCCGGACAGGACACCCACCTCCCGGTTCAGTTACTTCCTTGCTATCTCCTTTTGCCACAATTCATTACAATCAATGCCTCTGTCTCAGTTTGCATAATTAAAATACGACCGTGTTCATTAATGCGCTCATGACTTCAGTCTCGTATAAGCCGGCCGATTCACGTAGTTACCTTTTATTTTCATCCTCTCATCCCAAGCACACTAAAAAATCCATTCGGTACTCTAAATTTCTGCGACTTCGCCGCCTATGCAGTGATGACAAAGATTTTGAGACCAAATGAAGAAAAGTGTCTCATTTTGAAAATTGGAACCATTCATCCTCACGGACTCTTCTGAAGACGCTGTTTTTGTTTAGCAAGGGCGGGCATAAACAGTGTTTTCACTTTTTTTTGTTTTCACTTTATCTATTTTTTTTATTTTTTATTTTTTTTCTTCTCTTATATTCAACACTTCTGAAGATGCTGTGTTTGTTTAGCAAGGGCGGACATAGACAGTTTTAATAACAATTAATAATCAACAAAAACAAACTACAAAGAAAGAAAATAAAAATAAAAAACAAACATATTCTGAAATGACCCTTTGTAATTTTCATTACCCTTTTTTAAAACACAAATGAATAGTCGAGTCTTACTTAGTCTTTACTGTCTGGTTGTTGTTGCCACGGCTAGTTCCCACTTATTTAACAAATAAAACATAAAGCTCCGTGCATATGTACTCTTATAAAGGCACGTTTGACGTCATTTGAACACGAAAGAAGTTGAGTAGAGGCACGAGGCGATAGCCGAGTGCCTTTACACTTCTTTCGTGTTCAAATCACGTCAAATGTACCTTTATAAGAATACATATGCACAGGAGCGATATGTTTTATTTGTTTTATAAAATAAGAAGAGGAAAAATCAAACTAAAAGTGAGGTAGTTTAGGAATTTGGCGGGCTTTTCCGGCCTGCTGACGCCATTTTACGCCATTCTACGTCATTCATGATCTATGTTCTCTTATAAATGTACGGAGCCCAGCCAATCAGAGCGTGCGTAGAGGGCACCTTATTTTATAACTTGCAATATTTACTCCAATGTGTTTACTCTAGCAAATTCACGCATGGGCGA
Organism: Corallium rubrum; assembly: GCA_964035015.1. Classification (NCBI taxonomy): domain Eukaryota; kingdom Metazoa; phylum Cnidaria; class Anthozoa; order Scleralcyonacea; family Coralliidae; genus Corallium; species Corallium rubrum. Next base: position 15,442,322 of record OZ036004.1, on the reverse strand, counting down.
ACGTTTGACAGCGGTATTGTTATGGGCCCACTTTATGGGCCAAGCTAAACATTTTACTCCAGGCCTCCCACAATTTCGGTCCGCCGCTCGACGTTAAACAAGAGAGGCCTGGGAACCAGGCTGCTGCAGTGAACTCTATATATACCTGAAAGACTGACTGCAGTCAATCACTGGACGAAAAGGTAAGGCAAAACAAACATGGCAGACATGGGGAATTTTTGGGCGTCAGTTCAAAGGACGAAATATTTTGTCCAAATTGGATGTTTCTTAAACTTTATTGAGAAAATTATACTGAATTATATATTTACAAAGCTAACTAAAATATTAGTTAGCTAAACGAGACAGGAGCGTACACCCATGCAATTATTCATTGTCTCAAAGTTTAATAATTATATATCATCTACCGACAACCCGAGCTGAGATCACATTTCACGAACACGCTGTTAAAATATATCTCATCAGAGCAAGATAGCGAGACTAACAATACTTTGAAAACAGTATTCATTTCAAAATCATGAAAAGAAAGATCCAATTTAACGTTTAACTAAACCTGGGCTTAAGGATCAATTGATCCTTTGCGTTTCAAATTCATATAAAAGCTCCTGGCAAGCGTGAAATATGCTAATGCCGCCTGCTGAATAAATAATATATTATCAGGGTTAAGTCACGTTGGCCTGAAAAACAGAGAAAAATCTTCTCGACGTTTCGAGCGAAGGCCCTTCGTCAGGAGAAATTAGTAAACAACTCACATGCGGTCACGCGTATTTATAGCAGAGCTGCAATGGGAATCACGTGAACACATGTAAGCCAATAAAAAAAAAGTAAACAAATAAATTAATATGTAATTTTAGCCTGTGTGCAGGTGCTGACCCAATTGACCCATTGATGATTGCTTAGGCACTGCATCATGTTCGCGCGCTGACCTGGTTTGCTTCATTAACTATGTTAATGACTTCCACCCAGCACTCCAGTTCACATGGGAGATCAGTGAGACTAGTGTGTCGTTCTTAGATATTCTCGTCTCCATTAATGGTAATAAACTGAGCACTTCTGTCTTTTACAAGACCACTGACTCTTATAGCTACCTCATCTTCTCCTCTCATCATCCTAAACACACCAAAACTTCCATTCCTTTCTCTCAATTTCTTCGTCTTCGCCGCCTCTGCAGTGAAGACGACGATTTCAATGCCAAATGTTTGGAAATGAGAAACTTTTTTGTTAATCGCGGTTATCCTTCCCACCTCTTAGACACTGCCTTACACAAGGTCTCCAACATTTCCCGTTCAGACACCTTAAGCGAACCTTTGGCTACCATTTCTAATGAAAAAGTACCTCTAGTTCTCACTTTTCATCCCTTCAATTTCAAAGTAAGGGGCATCATTAGCCGTAATTTCGACATCATTAAAAATGACCCAGAAACATTTTCTCTGAGAAACCCCTAGTATCTTTTCGGCATAGCAAAAACATCCGGGAAAACATTGTTCACAGCTCACTGCAGCAAGCCTTGGTATCACATGTTGGCACCAGCTCTTGCTGTCGTGGTAGGTGCAACACCTGTAAATATTTAGACTCCTCAATTTCAATTTCGACTCCAAAATGTAGGTTCAACATAACCCATAGTTTCACTTGCACTTCCTCCAACCTCATTTACTGTATCTCTTGCAGTAAATGTCCCATGCTTTACATCGGAGAAACTGGAAGACGTTTAGATGACAGGTTTGTTGAACACCTTCGTGATGTCAAAAACAATGTGCAAAACAAACCTGTTGCCAGGCACTTCAACAGTGCCAACCACTCCTTTTCTAACATGAAAATCTGCGCTATTCAGCCCATTACAGGTTGTAACGATACTCGTCGTAAACAAGAAATGCGTCTCATTTACAAACTGGTACCATTCACCCTCACGGCCTCAATGAGCGATTCTCTTTCATTTAGCTCACTCCACCACCATATTCCACACCTTTTCCTTAACCTTTTCCTGATGACGTCAATAGTGATTTATAACCTGTTTCTTTGCCTATTTGCAGGTAGCTGACCCACAAATTGGGTCAGCACCTGCACACAGGCTAAAATTACATATTAATTTATTTGTTTACTTTGTTTTTATTGGCTTACATGTGTTCACGTGATTCCCATTGTAGTTCTGCTATAAATACACGTGACCACATGTGAGTTGTTTACTAATTTCTCCTGATGAAGGGCCTTCGCTCGAAACGTCGAGAAGATTTTTCTCTGTTTTTCAGGCCAACGTGACTTAACCCTGGTAATATGTGGATTTCAACCGTGGCCGACGCTGTCCTAGAAGCCTTTTGCTGAATAAATATGTCTGAACTCTGAACTCAGACTTCACTAGGGAGCAAAATGATAAATAATACGATACTGAGATTGGACAAAACACATATATTCGACACTAGACGGCTTGTAGATTTGAAATGAAAGAAGACGACCTTAACTTACCAGTCTTACCTTAGCAGTGGGGGAATAAATGACTCCGTGCCAAAATTGAGAAGCTCGAAATGCTTCCAATCGCGTCTATTAAATGTTCCTCTGTTGAGACAAATCGATGACTGTTTAAAGCAGCTAAACCCGTTCGGAAACGCTTTGATAACTCATTACTGAAATTCTGAAAGACACAGCTGTGAGAACTAGTGAGAAGCTTCGATGACGACGAATAACTGATCTAATTACTCAGTATCTCAGCTGCCTCAGCAATCCAGTTTTCAGCAAGATCCAGCAAAACGCTTGAAATCAACGCGAGAGCCGATCAGGTTTGAGGCAAATCCAGCAAAAAAGTGGTTGCCATGGTGCAGATCCAGCAAAACTCTCAAAGCGAACGCTGACCACCGGTCATCTCTATGGCGCGTGATTAAGGTCAAAATTAAAAAAATAGGAATTCGTCGAAAAGTAGACCTCTGCAAAACATGAATGCACCAAAATTTTAATTTGGTGCATCAAAACTTGAATTCAACATAACATGAATTCGGCAAAACATGAATTCGGCAAAACATGAATTCGGCAAAATATGAATTCGGCAAAACATGAATTCAGCAAAACATGAATTCGGCAAAACATGAATTCGGCAAAACATGAATTCGGCAAAACATGAATTCGGCAAAACTTTATAGCAGGGTGGGTGGGGAGGGGTAGTCAATGGCGGCTAGATCGATCATCACATCATATGACCTTTGGAACCGGTCTCTCGCGGTCTGGCACTGTGGCACAACGTGGCCGACATGGCAGAGGAAGACCGGTATTGCTTTCTTCGAAGAGTTAGACAAAGCTTACTGGATTTGTCTAGACGAATAGAAATGATTGAATAACACACCAAGGTGTGTTGAATAACACACCTTAAAGCGTGTCAATTTCTGGACAAAAAAGGTGTGTTATTTGAACACACCTTTTTTTAGAGTGTGACTGGTCTGATGTATGCTAAATCCGCCACTGGGTAAGCAACCAAGTTCAAGGGATTTGTTGAACAAACTACACAATGAAGGAGCGATCACATTTGCGCATTCTTTTAGTATTCTTGCCGGGATACTGTCAGGACTATGAGCTTTGTTAAATTGACTCAATGCTCTTGCAACCTCTTCGCTGGTTAGAATGATATCTTCTAAAGAAGCTTAAGCTATACTCCAGAATCACTGTCTACTCTAAAGTCTGGAATAGGAAGATCGTCGGCAGAAGAAGTAAAGGATGGGAAAATGTAGTTGTTAAAAGCTTCAGCTTTATCTTTTGAATCCTGGTACCGCAAGTTATTAGATTCTACAATGTTAGGAATCGATCCAGATTTAGTGCGAGCTTTTAAATAAGACCAAAAACGTTTTCGGTTATCTTTCAACGATCCGGAAAGAGAATCAACATATTCTTTGTGTTTTCTCGTGATTGCAGATTTTATCTGGCGACGAAGAGCACGGTACTTTTCCCAAATAGGGTGGATAGAATTCTTTAGATGAAGAAGATGTAGGATTTCCCCGTCGATCCATGGAGGGTTGTTAACGTTTCTGATTTTTAACGTTGGGACATGCTGCTCTACTGCGGTGATAAAAAAATTGTACCAACACTGTCAGTTATCGTTAATGTCGTCGTTTTGAAAACAAGAGTCAAAAGGTGTGTCTCTTAGTGACTTTCGTAAACCATCGAAATCAGCTCTCTTGTAACAATATACAAAACGGGCTCTTTTTGTTTGGTGTTTAGGCTTGACAATATAATCAAAAAGTTAAAGGGAATGATCTGTGTGGAACTGTACTTCATCCGGCGGCACCAGCTGGACATTTGTGACATAATCAGGATAGTTGGTAATAACTAAATCAAGGATACTTTCTTGGAGGCTGCTTGTCTGTCGTGTCGGTGTTGATAGCACTCGCCTATTACATGGAATTCCGCAGCTCCATAATAAGCTTGTTAGGGAAAACCCCGAACACGGAATAACACAAAAATCCAAACAATGGCAATGGCAACCATTAACCATGCATATGATACTTATATCGCTGTAATTTCGCTCGAGTGTAATGTTAGGACCCAACACAATAAGCGTGTGATCATGCAACAAACATCATATTGCATAATTATTTACATATACATGAAACTGTGACACATAAAACAAACCAAGCAGCAGAATAATCATGGCATACAGCGAAGGTAGCCGCAATTGATTATCCTTTAACGCTGCAAACAATAATATACAAGGGCAATCTGAAAACAACATGCCGCACCGTCCCACAATATATTGACAACAACTGTGGGCATCTGAAAACAATAAATTGCTCTATCCCACTTAGACATGCATTTTTTCTTGACACAGGAGCGGCAAATCATATATACATATAGATGGACATCTTATGTACGGCACAAGGAAACTACAAGAACACTGCACACACATGTACGCCACATGAAACAAAACAGATACAATAACTATTAAAGAAGCTGCGAACTATATGAACGTATATATAACCAGCACAACTCATGAACATGGGTAGAAAAAAACCAATGTTGAAGTCTCAACGTGGGCATCTGAAAACAGTCATGTTGCTCTAGCCCATATAACATAAGCATGGAGTGGTACATAAACGGCAACCACATAGGGGATAAAATAAGGAGTATATAATATAATGCACCATAATTATCAAACAATTATGCAATAATAACGTCTGTCACAGAAAGGCGTAAATTGAACAAATATGTATACGACAATACACATATCGTTAGTGCCCATTTCAAGAATCACGATATCGGGCTTATACTTTTGGACCCATGAGAGGTCATACTTAAGGGCTTTATCTACGGTTCTGCCACCCGTACCCAACAAAGAAACATTGCCCGATTCGGATATATGAAAATTTGGGGCAGCGCGTAAATCAAAGTGCGCTTCTAAGTCGTCCCGTAAACGACGGACAAAGGAATGACCGAGAATTAAAATAGCTGGAACACACCCAGACATTACAACTAACAGATATGAAATGAAAGAAGAATTACCTGTTGAAAAAAACAACAACTTGACTTCAAAATAGAGACGACTTTGCGCCACCAAGCGAAGAGCAGAGTGAACCAGATTTGCATTCTGCTATAGATATGTATCACCACTCCCTTCCGTTTTCCTGCACGCATTATATTCATGTGATTCATGTGATCAGAAAATTACGGGGAAATTACCCAAGTGTCCCATATTAAGTTTGTCTATTTATATATCCTAAGCTCCGGAAGCAATAAAATCTTTATTGGTATGCCAATAATTCCTTTTTGTCAGTAAGTAACCTTTTTTGTGTGGCAGACTTATGCTTTCTTACAAATTTTGGCCTCTCTGATTTTGTTAGTTGACATGAACATGACAAAAATTGAATAGTGTATTGTATTTCTTCACATTTAAGTTTTTTGTGTGACAATATGGCAAAATTTATTAATGAGAAAATCTGTATAATCAAATCGTTCAAATAAATTAATTGTTTGCATTTCATTGCATGCCACTAACCCCCCACTCGACCAGAAAAATGCAAGATAAGCAATAGTTTGGAAGCCACAGCAAATAGCCAGTATTTTCTGAAGTGTTATCTAATATTAAACACGTAAGGGCTAGTTTACTAGAAACAGAATGAGTAATCAAAGTGTCCTGGTGCATTGAATTAAATACTGCCTCAACATCAGCACCACATATATATTACACATATATTTATATTAGGCGGCATATAATCACAGGTAAATTTCTTTCCATCATTCAAGGCTTCCTGGTATAATAACTTGGCATATTCCGCAACAGCACTCAGTGTCTGATCATTCCAGTAATTACATGCCATAATTGTAGAAAAACTAATAAAAGAATAGCACAATATTGTTCAAAATCAAAATTATCATGATTAACTGTTTGATTTTTACATGTTGAAGGACAGCAGATGTGTTGGTATGGATATTTGTAGCTTGTATAAATTGTGCAATGGTAATTTTAATGCCTTTCTCAGCTCAAATAAAACATCAGGTTTGTGTAGATTTTTTAAATATTCTACCAAGTCGATAACTGAATTTATTCCAACAATACACATGTTCCACGAGGGTGGGCCATACCAAATGAATCTCTTGCATGTGAATCAAATATTTTTAGTAAAATAACAAAAATAGATACAGTATTACATCCAACTGTTACCAGAAATGAATTATAACTCTCTTGTACCAAACCTTGTAAAGCACATTCTAAGGGCATGACATATCGGATGTTTTCATTCAAAGTAGTTGTATGGAGTCTACCAGAGTAACTTTCACTTATACTCAAGTTGATAATTTGTGTTTAGGACTGTAACCACGCTGGGTAATTCAGTTAGCAATAAATAAGATTGCCTTGATAATCTTGACAATGCATAATATAATTCATTACCAATATCCATAATTTGAATCAGGTCTCTTGAGTCAGTTATTGACTTGTTATTGTTATATATCAAAGCACACAAACTCATAGCTACACATTGTTGTCCTGCATTTGGGCATGGATAGTTTTACTAGGATCAATAAAAGTAGAACCAGGGTTCTTTTCAATGTCTCTACTAAGTTTAAACTTGCAGCAATTCACCTAGTCTCCTTCGCAGACGTTCTTATGGCTCGCGAAAAACACTCTCCAACTAACGTCTGCTGAAACGAGCCACACATTCCATTCCCTTTGTGTACATGGACCAACGAAATCACACCATTGACACATTGTCGTGCTAAATAAAGCCGTCCTGGGCTGTGTGAAAAGTTTAGCCTAGAACTTCACGAAATTTACGAAGAATATTGTCTTGACTATGCTCTTGCTTCCTATGCAAACAAATAAGCGTGAAAGTCAGCGCAGAGCGTATAAACAGCGTAAGAGAAATTTAAGATTGTAAACAAAATCTCAAAGCTAAGGTGTTTTGTGTCTGAAGCGACCGTCCGAATTAGTTTACTTGAAAGCTAACATTTCGCTTACTATAGCTCAGGGCAGTACAAAATTTACGAGGAATATTGTTTTGACAATGTTCTTGCTCCCTATGCAAACAAATAAGCGTGAAAGTCAGTGCAGAGCGTATAAGCAGCGTAAGAGAAATTTAAGATTGTAAACAAAAGCCCAAAGTTAATGAGGTGTTTAGTGTCTGAAGCGACTGCCCGAATTAGTTTACTTGAAAGCTAACATTTCGCTTACTATAGCTCAGGGCAGTACAAAATTTACGAGGAATATTGTTTTGACAATGTTCTTGCTTCCTATGCAAACAAATAAGCGTGAAAGTCAGTGCAGAGCGTATAAGCAGCGTAAGAGAAATTTAAGATTGTAAACAAAAGCCCAAAGCTAATGAGGTGTTTAGTGTCTGAAGCGACTGCCCGAATTAGTTTACTTGAAAGCTAACATTTCGCTTACTATAGCTCAGAGCTTTACAAAATTTACGAAGAATATTGCTCTGACTATGTTCTTGCTTCCTATGCAAAAAAATAAGGGTGAAAGTCAGTGCAGAGCATATAAACAGCGTAAGAGAAATTTAAGATTGTAAACAAAAGCTCAAAGCTAATGAGGTGTTTACTGTCTGAAGCGGTTGCCCGAATTAGTTTACTTGAAAGCTAACATTTCGCTTACTACAGTGTGTATAAAAAAAACAACTGAACCCTTAGAAAACAACCTATTGCAGCGTAAAACACACGGTCTTATACACCTGGGAAATTAAGATAACTTGAAGTGTATGCATGGTGAAAGTATTTAAAAGCTTTTTCTCTTCCTGTTTAACTTATGTGCTGATTAATTTATAACGCAGCGCTTTTAGGGCTTTCAAACTACTACAATAGGTTGTTTTCTAAGGGTTCAGTTTTTTTTTATACACACTGTATATCTCAGAGCTTTAAAAAATTTACGAAGAATGGTATTATGAGTTTGTTCTTGCTGGTCGTGTAAATAAATATGTACGAAAAGCTTTAAAAAAGCTACAAGTGTCGGCGAAATGTATCCAGCGGATAATAATTTTACCAGGATGTCTGGCCATCTCGATAATATTATTCAGCTTCATAATATATATTCCAGGCAGTGACGCTTTTAACTTTATTTCATGTACATGTATTCATATCACGATTCACAGTTAGCCTACAACATCATCTTATTAATGCCATTTACGCAAAATTTTTACTAAACTATAAGCAATAGTCTTCGAAATATTGGTTAAAACGGACCAAACCAGAGGAGGCCGGACAAGTACCACGTGATTGTCACGTGATATTGTTGACCAATGAAATGGCTTGTTTTCTCATCGTTTGATCGGCTGAAAATTTTGAATTGGACTTAGAATACCGAATATTACGCTATTGTCATTCATTTTTTTCTTTAAAAAAGCAGCGATATCGTTTGATATATTGTTGGACTATCCATATCTGCAGGATTTTGCAAAGGTAAATGTATTTTTCTGCTTTATTTTGATGGTTTATGCAGGTGTCGCCCTAAGCGAAGACCCGACTTCCGGTCTGTCAACAATCTTCAAAGCAAAAAATCTCGAATTCCAACGGTTCGAATTCTCTAATTTTTGCGTAATAAGTTGAACAAATGTCTAATATTGGATTCTATCCAGACGACCCCCCGTGACCTCTCAACCGTTTTCGAGATATTCGCCTTTGAACCGACCATGGTATTTCGACATTTGCTAAGATGGCGCCTAATAAATTTAAGAGGGCCTTTCGCCACTAAAGCTTGTTTTTTTTTCTCAAGAATTTTGGAAGTTTCCTAATATTTCGAGCTTTATTCTTTAGATTAAGTGTAGAATGAGTGGTGGACAATTATTAAAGAGTAAAATTTGGTACTTGTCTGTTTTTATGGTCCAAAACGCTTGACCTCGCTGTATAAAAACACCATCATTCTGGAAAAAATGTATACATATCAGGCCGACATATATTCTGCAAATATTATTACAGAATGTACTGAATTTTCTTAAAGATCTGCTATATATGTATAGAGGCCTGATATGTATAGATATTTTTTTTATATATTAAATAACATTGTTCCATGACAGCATATGATTATTAAAATTGATGTGTGGATAATTATTTGTAGTTTATTGTTGTTGGTCATTGTTATTGTGAATAATATATTGTAGTTGTAGTATTAATTAATTATTTTTTTTTGCTAATTTGTTATCATTTGTTGTTGTTGTTGTTCGTATTGTTTTTTAGTATACAAATATTTATTATAGGACTTTAGCCAAGTGTGTGTGTGTGTGTGTGTGTGGGGGGGGGGGGGGGGTGCATGTGCCTTTGTGTCCACCCCTTGATTTGTACACCCATGAAGTGAATAAAATAGTTAGGCATTGGCTGTACAGTCAACTTTTAAGACATGAAAGGGTTAATAATTCCATCTCACTTCCTATTTTTTACAGGAAGTGAAGAGATACAGTACAGATGTCAGTGTTGGAAAACTTGCCTGGGCACAAGCACCGATCTGAACAGGATTTTTATGATTATAAATTGATGGATTCTCTTTTGCCAAATAACATTTAAATATGTAGTTTGATGTTTTGCATGTTATCAGTTGTATAATTACATAACAATGCATAATTGTGGATATAACTAATAAAATTTTAACAGAGGTATTATCTCACATAGTATACAATTCAAATGCTGTGTCTAAAAGCCTAATTAAATGCCTGGATATTATTCATCCCTTTGCCTTTGAAAACTAGTGCATGTACATACTGATAGACAGTGAACTCTGTCGAAGACAGACACCTTTGGGTTGGACTTTGTCTGTTTTATAGTTCATTTATTGGACTTTGTCTGTCTTATAGTTTGATTACCCATTCACTTTTCTGATGGCCTCTCTAAAGTTGATGTTTTCTTGGCAGGGGGGGGGGGGGGGGGGGGTGTACAGGAAACACACTTTATTTGATAAAATAGGAATATTTGAACATTTGACCAGTTATATACCAAGTTTATCAATAGATTCTGGAGGCAATTAAATAAATTATCTCGATTTTGGATTTTGAATTCACCTTAATACAAATAAAAATACAAGATAGTTATTGAATAATAAATTTTAGGCTAGCTTTATTCACAATTTTATAAAATTTGGGATACATTACAAGTAAGTTAAAGTATGAAGGAAGAGGGAAATCATGAACCACTAAACAACAAATAATCAGTTGATTTCTCAAATCTCACCTCACGCTTTTCTCCAGTTGTAACGAATCACACGTTGCACCACACAACCAAATCATCCTTCATTGTAAATATCTAAATTCATTTCTGATTTGTTCCATTATTTGTAACGTAAAATGCGTCTAATCCGAAGGATTGAGTAGTCCTTGAAAACTATCTTGAATGCCCATCCGCCATTGTCATGAATGTACGCCAAATAAAGCACAATCTGATCATATTAATTTCTATGATCGTCACGGATTGTTCTCGTATTTTTCTGCCCATCAGATTTATAAATTCTGGATCAACTGTGACGAATTTTCAACAGTTTTTGTGCATCTAGTCCACAGGGAAGAGTTCATTCCTCGTCTGCGGTCAGATGCAAATGAATCAATTTTAGCGTTAGGACCATGATGCTTTGCGTGACTTGTCCAACCTCCTCTGGGGCAAAACGGTCAGCTCAAGCCTCAAGGTCGGAGGTCAGCTTTCCAGAACCTAATGGCATGTGTGGCTCGTTTCAGCAGACCTTGCTTGGGGAATAAACGTGAGCTATAAGAAGGTCTGCTAAGGAGACTGCAATTCACCCTGTGGTACAGGCACATGTAGCTGATTCTATTAAATAACTTGGGTGTAGTGTTTTTGTAAATGCCTTGCACCTCTCTTTATTATTTTTAAGAAATACATAAATATTCGGTGCAGCTGTTTGTTTTCTATGTCGTTTTGATGATATTTCACGCAAACCCTTTGCTTTTTTATTAACTTGGCGTAAATACGTTACTTGATGCTCAAAAGCTTTTTCCGTTCATGGCTAAATGCATAAAGTAAACGATGGATACGAGAAGACCTGGGTACATTTCTTTTAATGTGCTTGCGAACAAGTTTTCGTATTTTTCTACTTTTATTCAAAAGGCGAGCGAGTCTTTTAGTTGGAATTCTGCTTGGCTCTCGATCACGTCGAGCAACATGGCGATTATATTTCAATCACAATAAATTTAGCATAGCGAGATCTACATTCCTTTGTGTTTAAGGTCTTTGACTTTACTGATAACTGGGAACTTTTTACATTCTCATATACAGGTACAATGTCAAGTGAAACAGGGTTATGCGATAGTAACATGCTTTCTGAATTATTTGGCAAAACAATGTGTGACTGTTCATGGAAAAAAGACACTGCCTCTCTCACAAGTGTCACTTGATGAAACATCACATCGACTTTATTTTGCACGACATTTGTAACACAATATAAAACAATACAGGCAAAAATAAAACAAATCATAAATATTAATAAAGTTACCTCGTATAATTTCCATACAGCGTTCATATAAGTGATGAAATGTCGAGTCTCTTCGGGTATTAATATCAACACAGCATGTTTACCTGTCACTTGCAACTTGGCTTCGTCAAGTACGTTCTTTGTGCTTCTGTTTGCATGGCTTGAGCAAATTTAATGACACACATAACGTTGTATTCAAGTTTACATTAGTTTTGTAAGTTTGGCATTCATAGTAAGATTGGCATTAATAGTAAGACTGGTTTCGTGGACCAACCCATTTCGAAATCGCTCGGCATCTTTTAGAGTAGGTGTACCGCGATCGGCGTGTGCGATTGTAAGCATTGTGAGCGTATTCAAGAACAAGATACTTCCCAGCCACATAACTGACTTTAAACACTTCCAAGCAAGCAGCTGACAAAAACACTTCGACTTCGCTTCGAACCACTTCGCTTCGAACCACTCGATCGAAAAGAAAGAAGGCAAGTGTCACATGCATAGATATATCACATGCCTGCAGTTTCGCAAAGCCTGTCGGGGCAATATCGCGACTCCCAAAACAATAAAAAAATAATACCAATAATACCAATAACCTAGCCCGAGTAATAAGGGCATTCAGATTTCAGAAAGATCTTTAATCCGAAGCCAAACAAGCGCTCACACTGTTTCTTCGTCCTTGGAAAGCTTGTCGTTTAGGCTATAAAGTCGAAACGCGTTCCGGAATTATTATAGAGTATAAACACCTTGTATGGTTTGATTACGTGATGCTGAGATGAACACGAGAAAGTATTGCATGTAAATATGCAGTCACCGCGCGCTTGTATTTCTAGTATAAAACAACAGTACATATATACATACATAAAAATGTATTAAAATGCTGAAATACATATTGCTTCGAAACCAGACAATCCGCAAAAATTCTCAAAACTGTTCAAATTTATACCGACAGACCAGTAGCCCACTGTCAGCTGTTGACTTGTCATATATTTCTTGGCGTCTTGTAGTGATGGGGCGCAAATGTTCATTACCTGAAGCAAAACTCAACTTTTAATCTTCCATTCTTTGTTCGTAAACCCTTCGAACATACAAGTAAGACTTCTGAATATGCTGATTCGGATCCGCTATTGGTCGTTTGCGTTGACACGTGATTGACGAAAACACACACACACAACCGCGCTCATGACATAGCGGATATGGTTTAGAAACCAGTATCCGCAAAAAACTTGGCTTTCGGTTCTTTATGGTTCATTGCTCCTTCGACCCCAACATTCATCTTCGCAGCTCGAGAAACACGTCCATATACAAACTATTTGGCTTCACAAAAGCTCTTGCCGTACGCCTACTATAAACGGCCGGTGTCACCTCAAGCAGATCAAACTAATGCAGTAACGCCGCCTTTAAGAATATTAAGGTAATTTAAAGATTTGAATAAGAATTGTTATAACTTGAAAAAATATTGCTGTATGGGTCTTGGTATATATTTCATGCATTTTATAGTGATGTAATTATTCGATTTGAATTTTTGCCAATAGTGAATATACGCACCCCCTCCCACCCTCCTGGACCTGACGTTCAAAAATTTCCCTGTTCATTCCTGACGTTCAAATATATATATATATATATATATATATATATATATATATATATATATATATATATATATATATATATATATATATATATATATATAGTTCACTGGGTTGCTGGCATCGGCTGGTCACAGCACCCCGAAATACTGGGAATTAAATTTAGTATGCAAAATCATTCCGAGTAATGGCAGTACCGTTGGAAAATTTCATTGTAATGGCGGTCCCATGGGTCCCATTGGCGGCCCGTTGAAGCTATTTGATCATAACTGGCACAAAACTATGCATAATTGTTTCCCAAGGAATATTTAAGAAGAGCGATCGACCGATAAAACTGCAGAGTCCATTAGCCGATGCCAGGGCCTTTTCCGGTCCTACCAATTTAAAAAATGCCCTGGGAACGAGGTTAAAAGAATCCTTTGTTTCAAGAGGGACAATTAATGTCGTATTTCTCCGATAAACACTGTGAGGGACGTTTATTTTAAATATCCATCATCCAGTACTCATGAAGGACAATTAGACTACTCACAACTCTTGTAAGCAGGGGGTTTCAAAACAATTTTGAAACGATTTAACAGGATTTTTCAATGTGGCCGTGTTGAGGCATATCAAAGGCGCTTTAAGCAGCCGCCATACGACACAGTTCAGACTACGGATCCCTGCTAAGCCCTAGCTAGGTGTTGATTTTACGGAGGGAGGAAAACCGGAGAACCCGGCGAAAAACCCTCGGAGCACAGGAGTGACCAACTAAACTCTACTCACATGAGTCCCAAGCTCGAGAACGGGGCTGTTCCCAGACGGTCACCCATCCAAGTACTAACCCCGTTCAACCGGGCTTAACTATAGGTGAGAGGCAGCGCCCTAACTGCGCAGGCCATCTAATATAATAACAATAATAATAATAACAACAACAACAACAACAACAACAACAACAACAACAACAACCGCAACCGCAACCGCAACCGCAACCGCAACCGCAACAACAACAACAACAACAACAATAACAATAACAATAACAATAACAATAACAATAACAATAACAATAACAATAACAGTAACAATAACAATAATAATAATATTAATAATAGAAACAAACACCTTATTATTAGAGAAGTTTCAAAAGAAATCGAGCCATCCGCTGGCTAATCTAAACCTAAAACTAAACTCTTGTGGTCAGACTTTTATTAATTTCTCATCCAAATCTCAACCAAAATTTTAGCAAAATTGAAAGGGATTTTCCTTTGTCTATGATCAGTAAACCTGTGCAGTATTTTGAAAGATACCTTGGCAACAGGCAAACAAACAAACAGAGTTAGAAACTCTTGGCGGAGGTAATAAAGAAAGACTGGGATTAAATATGTATTAAAGATGACGTATGCCGTTCGAATATTACAATTAAAATACATTGTTGTTATGCATAGTTGTCCAACTGCATGCTAAAATCAAGCACTCTAACCGAGCAATTAATTTCCTAAAAAATACATAAGCCATGGTAAAAAATTAATAGCACAGCAGATTTGCTTGAAATTTTATGAAATTTTCGGTCATGCTGATCTGTTATATTTTTATAATAGCAACTTATGCACATAATAAATGAGATAATCCCCTATATGCAAGGTCAGCACTAATGAAAGCGATAGTAGAAATTAAAGAAGAAATAAGGACCCTGACATAATTTAACCCTTTGACTAACAGAGGTCTTCATTAAGTTCCCTTGATGAGTAAAATCGTCTGGCGTTGGCCAGAGTATACATTGTTAATTTTCCATACCTTTTCGAGTTTACACCAACGGTGCACCATCAAATCCAATGATTCATTATGGTAAAGTGACTGCTCTACATAGATGAAAGTAAACCACATGAAATATTTTTGCCTAATTAATTTAGTTTTTGAAAGAGAAAAAGCTCGTACTTGGTTCCTTGACTCCGTCCGTCCGTCCGTCCGTCCGTCCGTCCGTCCGTCCGTCCGTCCGTCCAATCCAATCCATCCATTTATCCGCTCAATCACTCACTTACTTATCCATCCACCCACACCTACTCATCCATCCATCCATGGCTCGGAAAACAACGGTCACAGTTTGTACGAGTTATGATCGCGGCGAGAGTCGGCACTTACCTATACTAAGAAGATTACTGATTGGTTTTGGATCAGATACTCAAACAAAAACCCTAAACCTAATCAGTAATCAGGATTGACTAAATTGATACTGCATGACTGATTTCTTAACGAACGCCGAACGCAAAACGTTTGCACCTTTTTGTAGTCAGTCATTTGGTACAGATTTTACTCCTGATTTCTAAGGCTTTTTACGTTTAAGATTTGTTACGTCTTACCTGTTGGATCACAATTAGGATCTTTCATAAGCTGACGCAACTGTGACGTCAACGACTGGACAAGTGAGTGTACGCGACGACACATCTTGTACGGATTTTTAATAAACTTTAGAGCATTAACTTGGGATAAAGAGCGTGTCGGTATTATCTAAAACAAACAAAACAACCAATGTGTGAGAGACTTAAGAGGTCAAGTCCTCAGAGCGACGATCTTTCAAGTTTTCATCTCTAAAGACTATGATTTTCAAATGTCGCCGATCGTCGCAGATCATCGCCGTTACCGTCGCAGATCAACGATCGGTTCACGATAGATAGCTCTCATTTGTCGGCGATGATGCTTTCACATTTCCTGTCACTCCACGAAACTTTACACGCGATTGGTAATTTCTTATTGGACTTGATTGAAGTAAATCATAGCCGATAATCGCCGATGTACGTTCTGATATGTTTTGCAGCGCGACGATAGGCGGTGAAGGTCGACGACGTTCTCATATGTCGCCGATATCGCAAAGCCCTCATCGCCGACCGTCGGCGACATATAAGAACTACAATCCTGGCCAAAATTCATGCGGACGCTTGCATACAAAAGTCGGTAATCGTAAATAATATTGGCCAGGATTGTCTCAATATACCATTTCGAAACCAGGCGGTGGTGTAGTAAACAAAAAGTGTCTGGATACGAGGCCGTTTCGAAACATAGACGAGTTTTCGCTGTTAAAATGGTGCGGAATGAGCGCTGTTTGTTTTGCTCCTACCTCACATTAAACTCTGTCTCTCTCGCCATTCTGCTCTATTTTAACAGCAAAAATACATGGGTTTTTTTTCAGAATGACATTTTCAGACAAAAAATGGATACTTGCATACAGAAGTCGATAATCGTATTAATTTTCAAAATTGCTTCAAAAATATCGTCACCCACACTCCCGACTCCCCCCGTAAAATGTTGTTTAAAAAAGTCAAATGCAAGCAAGGCTCGACGTATATGATAACCAACATTGATTTGGGGGGAAAGGGGATGATTTTTTATTTTTGACCAAGAAATTTGATGTGAGCATTAATTTTAGAGTAACTGTCCAAATAATTGTGGCCCCAGCAGCGCAAGCAAGCGGCTTATGCCTCGGAGCTACGATCGTTGCCGAAGATTGGCCAAAGAATGGCGAATCAATATACATGATCCAATAGGACGATGGAAAACAGAAATTTTGGTCGTGGACATACATACATAGATGGATAGATAGATAGTTACCTACAAGATGGACAATGACATGATGCCCGACTTATCAGGTAGACACAAAAATCCTTCCTATTCGCTTGCAAATATTTCCTATTTCGTAACATTATTTGATGTCCTGAACATTATTCTATACATAACGTTAGTTTCACTCTTTTCCAAAATATTCATGATCACCATCTGAGGTTGAAACTTGCATTTTCCCACTTTTGAAGAAACAGTATATAGGGAGCCACCTTAATAGGGGATTTTTATAAGCAAACTAGCTCACCATACCTACTCGGGCATTATAAATCAAACGCTTGATTACACTCGTACCGATATTATGCAAAAAAGTTCACATAATATAAGAAATGAGTTCAATCAATTTATGAAATTCTCATCCGATTCTCGATGGCCAAATTTCCCCAAAGCTACATCAAAATTTGTTACTATACTTCTTGAGATATTTTAGTGACAGACAAACAGACAAACAAACAAACAAACAAACAAACAAACAAACAAACAAACAAACAAACAAACAAACAAACAAACAAACAAACAAACAAACAAACAAACAAACAAACAAACAAACGGACGCAAATACATAACCTGCTGGCGGAGGTAATATAATCTGCCCGAGTAGAGCATAACGCTTATTTGCAAGTATAATTTGCAAGAAAACAACGTTGCAAAGAAATGCGCATGTGAATTAAAGGAAATTATTTGCTTATTACGCGACACCCAAGCAGACTTTCGACTAAGAAAGAAGAGAAATAACTAAATTAAGTCATAAAGTGGAATGTTCTAATTTCAGTTGACAAACCTTTCTATAGTCATCCTCTGTTAAATCCTTGTCCAGATTGAAAAACTCATGGAGTCGGCATTTTATCCTTTAAAATATATAGACAACAATTGTACTTTTTCTGCGAATAACCATAGTCAATTAAGATATATATATATATATATATATATATATATATATATATATATATATATATATATATATATATATATATATATATATCGTCTTTAAACTCAGTGAAAGTGTTTGTTCTATCGTTTGTTCACGTTTATGCAAACTTGTGCACGGTGAGCGCATCATGCGCATTGTATTTTCGGTATAATTAAGCAATCATCGAATAGCAGCGTTTGGGTTCAATCACTCAACCATGTTATTTAAATATTAACTAGAAATACATGAACGCAACAACCCCTCGCCCGCTCAACCATGTTATTTAAATATTAACTAGAAATACATGAACGCAACAACCCCTCGCCTGCTTTATATGCATTTTTTAACAACCCCCCCCGTAATTTCGGTTTTTTGTTGTATTAATGACACACAGATCAGAAAACATCCCAGAAAATAAGTTAGCAAGGTTCATCTGTAGTCGCGTATTGACAGACCAAAATAACATGCAAAGTCAATATTAAAAAAACAACGACGAGATGAACGAAATGACAAATTTTCATTCAAAACCATATATAAACAGTGGCCAAGAAAAGACACAATGTCAACGTCCTAGCGTTCAAAGACAACTATATATTATTTATGTTAATATTTATTTTCAAGATTTCTTCCGTTTTAACTCAACTGGTAAATACGAATCTCCTACCGTTAAACTTTCTTCTGCTTTGGTCACCACATGCAAACACTGCCAATTCAGTCCACTCTTTTCGGATTGTTTTTCTCGTTCGCGGTTTCTTACTTTTTCCGTTGTTGACACATAAATATGACAAGGCATCATTCAGTTCTTCTTCATGATCTAAAAAACCGTTTGTTTCAAAATTTCTTCATCGTTCCCTCTCGAGTTATGTAGAATATACAAGAGAAAAATTCTTTACCGGCTTTGAACAGTTTCAGGACACATCCTTCTTCTTTCAGTTACATTTCGGTCGGCAACGTTTTCGGTCTTTATCGTATTAATTTTTAGGCTTTTTTAAGTGGTTTTAAGTCGTATTTATTGTTGTCTTTTTTTTTCGCTGCCACATCTCTTGTTAGCCTTCTTTCTTTGGTCTTTTCCCATAATAATATTAATGTACATTTTAGCTGAAACCATTTTTTTTCCTGGCAAAGATTTCTTTCGTCATAATAGTTGAAAAACTATTCCGTAATCCAACCGAACTTATAAATTATAATTTGCTGACGTAAATTTAAATAATTTGAATAATTTAACAGGTTAGTTACCAGTACCCTGCTATTCGAACTGCGCAAGTTGTGGATTTAATAATAATAATAATAATAATAATAATAATAATAATAATAATAATAATAATAATAATTATATATATATATTATATATATATATTATTATATATATATATATATATATATATATATATATATATATATATATATATATATATATATATATATATATATATATATATAGTTTAATCAAAGTGCCAGCTTTTGGTCCAAAGGTTGTTCCAAGGATTAATAGAACAGACAAGACAGGAACGCTTTAAAGCTTTATTTCTTGACGTTTCGGGCACAGCCCTTCTTCAGTATGTTCAAAAAAGGGGTGCCAAACGGAGCACTTAAATACAAGCAAATTATATGAATATTAAAATATGTAAAATAAAATTAAATAAAATCACGTAAATTAAGTCCTTTAGAAATAAAGCTATCAAGTTTATATGTCCAGAATGCCTCTCTATCGGTAGGATTATAAATATCTGTCTTATCTATTATGTTAATTTACAAATCATCAAGGCCTTTGTTGTCTTGTTCAAAAAAATGAGAATATAAATGCTCCGCTGGTATACCACGCTGACCCTTTCCGTATCGATTCAAACAACTTTTATGATTGTTGATAGCTTACGGAAAGGGTTGATGGTACGACCTACATAAAACTTATTACACTTTTTACAACTTATAATATAAATAACTCCAGACGAGTCACAATCAGAGTCAGAGTCAGAGTCTCGAAAGATACGCGAACCCGAGACTAACCGACATATTTGGCATCTTGATTTGCGCATGGCTGCATGCCATTCGGACCTGAAACTTCAATAGGTTTGGGTAAATTAGCCTTAACTAAATGTTCTTTAAGATTCTTAGGCCTACGAAATGAAACAAACGATGCCACAGAAAAACCTTTCTTAGTGCTGGCAGTACTAACCAATATAGGATAAAGATCATTAATTATATTGCGAGCTCCAGAAAGAGAAGGATTAAAATCCAAAACCAAGGGTCTACCAGAATCATTTTTGGCAGATGGTTTACTTCTGAGAGCTTCAGAACGAGAAATACCCTCGGCTCTATCAATCTGCGAATTCAAAAAATCATCATGGTAGCGCCCTTCCTCTTAAACCAGGAGTAGTGATACACAGACCACAAAGGGATGCCGCCTCATTAAATATTCAACTTATTATTTATTCATTCTCAGGCTCCTTTGGGACCCTCTTAACCCTAACTTTTATCCAAACCCCCAAACCCTAGCTGTTACTCAACCCACCGTGGTTTTCACTACGTCATAACCGCCTTATTATTTATGCTTCCCCCCAAACCCTAGCTGTTACTCACTCCTACGTCATAACCGATAGCTCTCCGACTGATTCCCGAAGTTACGTCATTATCAAAAGGCACACGACTTATATCCTTATAAGTATTAATAATTACCTTTTCATTTAAACACTTAACTCAAGCGCCAGTCGACAGTTGTGGGACACGTAGACATACAGAGCATGCGTACAGTAAACTTTAACAAAATAGACGTTTTTATAAGGAATTAACGAGAAATTGATAGCGACACTTTATATTTTTTATCTGAAACCTTGTTTGGAGGAATATAGAGAGTTTTGAACAGCCTAAGTGTCTGAATTGGCAGAGATAATGTATAGACTTGGATTAATAGCATACATGAATATTATATTAGTTTAGAACCTAAACGGCCAAACAGTTCTTTATCAATTTACTTGGAGATATGTGCCGAATTGTCGCTTATTTGGCTTTAGTTTATAAAGTAAACGATGCCTTGAATGAAGAAACCGTTCGGCAAGCTGTTCGAAAGACATTGAAACACTTTCTTCAGAGGGGTTTGCAAGAATATCAACTGTTAGGGTTAAACGGCTGACTCAGCTATTCTATTAACGTCGTCAAGCATCTTGTTAATGTTGCTACGGTTGATATTTCTCTATTTATCTTGAATGCACGTGCAGAAGAGAAGACTCATTAAGGGTCATTAAGGCGATTAAGCGCATGGGCAAGTTTGGACGACAAGAATAACAGGAGAAACTGAGTTTAAACATATTTATTTCACTTTACAAATATGTCATTTATTTAAAACATTTTTCTAGGAAAGGGATGCCGACTCATCTTTATAGGATAAGGTCTGCTCCTGAAATCATATCCAGGTACTCTCACTTTATAAGCAATATGAGGTTCATTCCTGGGAACCATTGAGATGTGAGGGTCTTCGTCTTGACTAGTATTGACTGTTGTTTCATGTGAATCTTCATCAGAAGAATTTTGATATTTATTATTTTCTTGACGACCATAGTCATCTGAGTCGGCTTCCGAAGCTTCTTCGTCCGACTCGTTTTCTCCTGAATCACTCTCATCTCCAGTTAACTATTTTTGCAAACGTTTCGGCTTTGGGTATTCAACAGTCGGAGGAGGAGTTAGAAAATATGGTTTAGGTACGCTAAGTCCAGACGGAGGATTTAACAGACTGTGTTCAGGTTGTTCAGGTTTTTGCGGAGTCTCTGTCAAATTTTGTATAACTTTTAGTAGCAGTGTTTGGAATATCAGAGAACGCTCGAGTTGATTAGAGCATAGGATGTTCTTAATTTTCATCGGGTCTTAATTGTGGTGTTTGTACAATATCTCGCATTAGCTGTTCTGTATTGTACATAGCGTTGACGATTGGAGGTTGGTGATACGATTTCTTTTGAATATATATGCTTATGCTCTGCCATATAACAGCTAGGGTTTGGGGGGAAGCTTCCCCATAAATAATAAGTCGGTTATGACGTAGTGAAAACCAGGGTGGGTTGAGTAACAGCTAGGGTTTGGGGGGTTGGATAAAAGTTAGGGTTAAGAGGCTCCCAAAGTAGCCTGAGAATGAATACATAATAAGTTGAATATTTAATGAGGCGGCATCCCTTTGTAGTCTATGTATCACTACTCCTGGTATAAGAGGAAGAGCTACCATGATGATTTTTTGAATTCGCAGATTGATAGAGCCGAGCGTATTTCTCGTTCTGAAACTCTCAGAAGTAAACCATCTGCCAAAAATGATTCTGGTAGACCCTTGGTTTTGGATTTTAATCCCTCTCTTTCTGGAGCTCGCAATATAATTAATGATCTTTATCCTATATTGGTTAGTACTGCCAGCACTAATAAAGTTTTTTTCTGTTGGCATCGTTTGTTTCATTTCGTAGGCCTAACAATCTTAAAGATCATTTAGTTAAGGCTAATTTACCCAAACCTATTGAAGTTTTTGATTTTCATGCACGAGTCACGACTTTTTCTCTCTGCTGACGGCCTTTGGTTGTGTTGTTCGAAGCGAATTTGTGTTTTAATGATAAACACGCTCACAATGCTTACAATAGACTATAGTAGACCTGGTCGGCGATCTCGATAACCGTACGCTGAAAATGTGTAGTACTCGATCAACTCTAGATCAATGTGTTCTCAATCAATTTTATACATGTGTTATAAATTAAATTGTACGAAAAATGTTGCTCAAGTGCCGTAAATCAAAGAACAAAGAAAGTTGATAAAGCCAACTTGCAAGTGAAAGGTAAACATGCTATGTTTTACATCTTCATCGATTCGAGGTTGACATTTAGCCAAACTGACTTGTGTCTGTGAATGCTGTATGTAAATGTATTGAGGTTTAAACTGTATTAATATTTGTGGTTTGCTTCATTTTTGTTTGTATGGTTTATTATTGATTTATTGTACTGATGTCTTGCAAATAAAAGTCGATGCTATTCAACAGTTTATACATTACTTTCATCAAGTGTGTATTATTGTTTGGGTACACCAATATGGCCACCATTTCATTGTTTTGGTGCACCAATATGGCCACCATTTCATTGTTTTGGTACAGAAATATGGCCACCATTTCAATGTTTTGGTACACCAGGATGGCCACTATTTCATTGTTTTGGTACACCAGTATGGCCACTATATTCTCATTGTATTCGTACACTAGTATAGTATCTTCTGACATCATATTTCCCAAAACCTTTGTGAGCCTGAAGCCTGCTGATTTTCATGCATGAGTCACAAGTTTTTTCTTCACCTGACGCCTTTGGTTGTGTTGTTCGAAGTGAATTTGGAAGTGTTTAAAGACATAGTTGTTAGTCAGTTATGTGGTCGACAACTGTTTTAGTGATAAACACACTCACAATGATTTCAGTAAGTTGTAATAACTTCTATCATTTCGAAGACCTTCCATGGATGACATCGGTTATAAGCATCATTATTGTAATTGTCAATCAATAAAAATATGGCACTGTCATTGACTTCTATTAGTCTACGCATAGTTAATAGAGGGGTAACATGGTTGGGTAACGCGGCACACTTCAAAGACGGATGTTATTGCTCTGACTTTCGCGTGTCACGTGATCGAAACTGTGCACAACACATCCTGTCACCCAGCGCCGCCATTTAATCAACTATGATTATTTAATCTATGATTTACAATGTAATATGGCTTAGCTATGGTGAAATAAATCGAGTTTTTTTTTATTTCCTTTAATTTTCGTGAAATGCCTGGCGATAACTGTGCTGTACTGGGTTGCAGGACGTGTCGAAGGACAAAAGGAGTTGGTATTTTTAAACTTCCAGCGGCCAAGAACGAAGAATACACGACATGGCGAGCGCAATGGTTGAACGAGCTCACAAAAACAAGGGTGATTGACAAACATTTTCGAATGCAGATTGACAACGACAGGGTATTTACTTGCGAAAAACATTTTAAAGAAGAAGACATCGAAACATGTAAGTGTTAAGTTTAAATGTAAATAGCCTCACATCGTTACACTTGGATATAAGACATGTCACCTAATCAAGATTTTCTCTGTCGAGTCACGCATCACGAACCATGGTTTATTCATAAGTTATTGTACATTTTAAGATTAGTCCAAGATTATTCTTACTATAATATAGTTAAGATTTGCTCGTACTTGTATTATCGCTATTAAGTTATGATCGAATCAATATTTTATAATATTTATAATTATATCTAAACGTGTGACTTTATAAATCAGAAGTGCTTGATCAGTCTGAGAGCTCTTTTCGTGCATCAGTTTAATATGTATTTTGACGGGATTTGTGCTCGTTAATAGCGTTTGTCACTGTGATATATGTACCATATGGAGTCAAATACGTGTTTTATTTAATAATAAATATACAGAAGAGGTCTATAAATTATACAACTATATTTTGCTGAACCTGCAATGCTATAAGATCAATTAACTCATTGTTTTTATAATTATAACTCTGTAGCCTCAAACATTCTAATGTCAAACAGCAAAAAAAGTTAATAAACTAAATATATATATATATATATTTGTGAAATTCATTACTAATTCATGAGTTTTGCAGCCAATCCAATTTCAGAAATTACGTCACATGTATACCCCTGTAAACCCCATACAAACTAAAACCAATGATGCTAATTAGTTACAAGCACTAGTGGATGTATACTCTTCTGATACAACCACTAGTGCTTGTAACTAATTAGCATCTCAATATCCCAAAGGGATTTTTACTATTCATTCATTTCACAAGTTGTTTACAACACTCGCGTCCTTGTTGTATTGAATATACAATCACTCGCCTTAGGCTCGTGATTGTATATTTCAATACAACACGGCCGCTCGTGTTGTAAACATTATATATATATATATATATATATATATATATATATATATATATATATATATATGTTATTTACCGGCTGGGAGCTCGGTAAGGAAAAATATTTGCCCGAGGTCTGAAAAAAGGCCCGAGGCCGCGGGCGAGGGACATTTTTGAGACCGAGGGCAAATATTTTTCTATACGGACCGACCAAAACGGTAAATAACGGATTTATTTTTTTGTGACAAATTAGATAAATTTAAAGAAAGACTCGTCGTTTATAATTAAAACTTTATTAAAACAATGAGGATTTCTGAAATAAAATAACAAATTACGATGCATGGTATGATAGACATATAGGTTAGCTTACAGACAACGAGGATACATACCCAATCAAGCAATGGAGCAACTAATACAGCTATAGTATAGGCAGATCTAGACGTAAATAAGCTAAAGTAGCGACACAGCTATGATATCTGATCTCCTATCGTCCAAAGGTCAATAGCTCATGCACGTAAACAAAGCATGCAGTGACGCAACAGTATACATAACATAACATATACGTGAAGTCTGTACATCCCCCCCAAGTTCGTAGTATCATGGGCGACTGTGAGGAGACGAACTTAATGCGATCCATTGTCCAGATTCGGGCTCGTAGATCTTCCGCGGCTGAAGGGCGCGGCGTGGACGCTGGCGTTGTGGAGACAGTGGACGGGGCTCTGGTTCCGTTTGCAGAGGCATCTGGACACTGTCGTCGGTGGGTGATGGGTTGGGAGGCTCGACCGGCGTGGAGGTTGGCACAGCAAGGGGGGTTGAAGATGCTGGCAGGGCGTGCATCTCCTCAGCATGTTGCTGGAGGCGTGTAGGCGTCATATCAACGGTGTCAGGTGTAGCATCAGCCTGTTGCATGGCGGGTGTTGGTTTTCGCGATGGTGGAGCGGCTGGCTGATTCTCGATCGCGGGTGTCACGGGAGTGAAAGCACGTAAGAAGCGGCGGTTGCGTAGTGTAAGGCGCCCAGTGCCGTCCACCTTAACCCAGTATTGGTCGTGGCCGATGGATTCCATCACTGTTCCAGATCTGTCCCACTTCGTGGGGCTGTGACCATTCTGATTCTGGAAGAAAACTTTGTCGCCTATGGCCAGCGGTCGGAGGGGCCGTGTATGTGCCGCCAGGCTCTCTGTCGAACGGGACATCCTGGTGCGAAGGGCGTCTTCTTTGGCCGTCCAAGCCTCGCGCCACAGTGGAAGGATGTTTGGATTTGAGAATTTCTCGAGGCGATTGACAAAGGAGAGGGCGTCTCGCAGTGGTCGGCCGAATACGATCTGTGCTGGGGATACGTTGCAGTCTGGGTCAGGCGTGTTGCGCAGCTGAAGCATTGCCCGCAGGAAGCAGTCATGATTTAGATTGCCCGTTGGGCCGATGTTTGACATCAGAAGGCGCTTCGCCTTTTTTACTGCGACTTCCGCTCTGCCGTTGGATTGAGGGAAATGGGCCGATGATACACGATGCCGGACGCCCCAGAGGGAGAGGAAATCCTTTGTGCGTCCCGCTGTGAATTCTGGCCCACCGTCGCTAGATAGCTCTTCTGGGACACCAAACGTTGCGAAGAAGGTGCGTAAGTGGCGCACCAGGCCAGAGGCACCTGCGAGGTTGCTCCCTGAAGCGGACCCGAAGACTTCGACCCATCCTGAGAGGCGATCACCGACAACTAGGTAGTGATGGCCACCGTGGTCGAAGAAGTCAGCGAAGACGGCCTCGAAGGGTGTCGACGGTGGGGATGATGGCAATGGGGGAGTAGCGGCTTGTGAGGGGGTGTTCCTGTTGCAGTCTTGACAGCTATTTCGGGTGTCTTGGATATCCTTCGTCATTCCTGGCCAGTAGACAATCGCGCGTGCGCGCTGTTCCATCGCCGATGTGCCCTGGTGAGCTGCGTGGAGGTGTCGTAAGACGTTTTGGCGGAGCGACGGTGGGATGATGACGCGATCATCGTAGAGGATCACGCCTTCTTGAGCATATAAGGAGTCGCGGATGGTCCAGAAGGGCGCGATGGCGGCGTTACTGCTGTCTCTGTCTTGGATATCTCGCTCGACAAGTTGCAACAGGGGGCTCATCGACGCGTCTCGGGCTGTCGCTTGGGCTATGTCGGACCAGGATAGCGTGGTTAGCTCGCAAGAGTCGCGCTGTATGGCCGCCATAAGTGCGGTCTCCCTGTAATCTGGGATGCAGGCGCTACTGATGGAGCTTGAGGGTGAGGGATGGCGCGACGTGGCATCGGCTGCGTGATTGACTTTTCCAGGCATGTGCATGATGTCGAACCGCCACGGCAGTGTACGTTGCTTCAGTCGGAACAGTCGAGAGTTGGTGATTTCGTCGAGGGTCCGGTCGCCGAGGATTTTGACCAGGGGCTTGTGGTCAGTTACCACAAGCAGGTTATCGCAGCCCTGGGTGAAGTAGCGTGACTGCTCCAGGCCCCAGGCGACGGCCAAGGCCTCGCCTTCAATGGGTGCGTAGCGCTGCTCGGCGGACGATAAGAAACGAGATCCTGCTAGGGTCACACGCCAGCCTTCGGAACAGCAGTCCGGAACATCGGAGGGGCAGTCGCAGTGCTTCTGCAGGACGAAGTAGCCGATTCCGCGACTGGACCAATCCGGGCGCAAGCACGTGCGCCGTGTTATGTCGAATATCTCCACGCCTTCGCGGATGGCCGTGATGATGGCTTCCTTCGACGCCTGAAAAGCGTTGTCCATGTCGGCGGACCATGAGAACTTGTACCTGGGGCTGAGGAAGGGTTTGAACGGTGCCATGGTGTCACGTAGCTGAGCGTAGTTTCCGACTTGGTTTACGAGCCCGAACCAGCTGCGAATGTCGGTGGTGGACGTCGGTGTCGGGAAGTCTCTAATGGCGTCTAGGTACTTGGGGAGGGGCTCAATGGATGAGTCCGAGACTCGAAAACCCGCAAAGTCGACGGTTCTTTCGGCGAACTGAAACTTATCGGGGTTCAGTACAATACCCGCTTGGCCAACGCGGGTCAGGAAATCGATGGTGCGCCACCAGTGCTGTTCAAGGTCCGAGTCGTAATGAACAGTGTCATCGACGCAGCGCTCCTTACGTTCAAAATGCGTGAGGACGGCGTCGAAACGGCGATTGTACCCATCACCCGAGGACAGGAACCCTTGGGGAGCTCTGGTGTAGCGCCATCGGCCGAAGGGTGTGATGAACGTCGTAAGGTGCCGGTCTGTTTGGCGAAGAGGAACGCTATGGTAGCCGTTCCAGGCATCTGTGACGGTTTTCCATGTACCCAT
This sequence comes from Corallium rubrum, assembly GCA_964035015.1. NCBI lineage: Eukaryota > Metazoa > Cnidaria > Anthozoa > Scleralcyonacea > Coralliidae > Corallium > Corallium rubrum. The sequence goes on along the minus strand of OZ036004.1, from coordinate 15,414,199 downwards.
CGGGATGCGTCGCGCTAAGTGAAAAGGTGATTCGGTGGCAAATGTCTCTCGTTTGCAGAATTTGTTGAGGGGGAGAGGTCGACTGTGCGACGGGGGGAACCATCGTGTTTCCGCGTAATGACCATACGGTGGCACCACGTGACAGGCTCGCCATAGGGTACTCGCTCAATCACGCCGAGAGCTTCGTCTCGCAGAAGGTCATGGTGTACACGTTCCTGCCAATGCAGCGGTATGTTAGCCGCCGTGTGGCACGCTTTCGGGGTGGCAGATGGGTCGATGTGGATCTCCACCGGAGGCCCTTCCATGCATGGAAGCGCGCGATGCGGGCAGGTGTTGAACGTGGACGATGCATATCTGTCGAGTAGCCAGGTCTTCATCCGGCTGTTGTTCTCAGGTGTGCAGTTGAACGGGAGGGCGCTTGGGCGTTGTGGTGTGACGGAACGTTGAGGGCACGAACAAGGGGTGTCAGAGGAGTCGCTGGGTGTATCGCACCCTCCGTTTACTGCGCGGACGGCGTTGACGGGGGGTGGTCCACGGCAGGTTGGCTCTTCGGGTTCAGGTCGCTGCTCTGTAGGTCCGTCTACTTCGCCTATGGTGGGAAAGTCGCGCGCCAAGATCCCGAGGTTGAGCATGGTCTCGAGTGAGAGGTACATACCTTGGACGGACTGGCTGACGTAGACCATCGAGCGGCACGTAGTCACTTTGCCGTTCCGAGATCGAGTCGCTATTTCTGCGAAGAACGCGCCCTCAATAGCTATAGGCGAGCGGTTGGCGGCTGATAGGCTGAGCGTGACGGGGACCAGGTTATCACGTGGGAATCCGTGCGCGAGGTAATCCGTCAGTGACCAGAGGTCGGATTGTGCACCAGAGTCAGCGACCGCCGGGACGTCCGCTGTGACCAATAAGTTCGATTTCGAGATATTGTACCTGGATGACGTGTCAGTCGAGATGGAGATGGCGACTTTCGGGTGGTCGCGAAGGCGTGCTCGTCGCCATGCACCCTTGGTAAAGATGTGGTGGTCAAGAGTCCCGTGGGGCAGTTTCCTAGCGTCCTTATCTGTAACGGCGGCGTGTTTCCGTCTACGACGTCGTGGACGCGTAGGGCGCCAACCCCCTGAGTGTTGGGCCGCTACTTGAGACACGGGTCCTGACTCCATGGCCTGTACACCTGGGGGTGGTGGTGGGGGTGGTTGTTTTCCTTGCCGACGCCCCCTGCGGCGTTTGGCTCTGTAGCAGTCTAAGCAGACCGAGTGAGGCTGGACGTTCCATCCTTTAGCGCCCTCAGTGAAGAAGTGGTAGGGCTTCTTGCAGTCTGGGCACGGTGCTTGTCTTGAGCGATCCGGTGATGCGGGTGCTGACGGATACGTCGCCGACGGCACTTTCTGTTGGCTTCGGAATGACGAGACGGCTGACAGGCTCGATGAGGGGAGGGCGTTACGCGCCATCTCTTTGCCTTCAACGAGAGCGATCACGTCATTCACAGGCTTTTGTAGGATCGCTTGCGTACCGAGGACCTCCCGTCGGATGTCGAGGTCAGAGATACCGCTCAGCAGGACGTCGCGGATGGCGTGGTCCGTGTAGTTGACATCATTGCCACACTGGCACATAGCTTTAAATTCACAGGTTTCGGCCTTGCCACGAACTCGTGCTGCGAACGCCCGAAATGGCTCGTCACGCTCCTGGTGCATATGTAGCAGGTCGGCTCGTAGCACCCCCGTGGCGACAGGGATCACGGCTAGGGAGCGCATAGCAGCGATAAGGTCTGGCAGTGGTTTTGTGACAGCCTCGGCGTCTGTCTTCAGTATGGAGTCGCCTAGGACAGGCCCAGCGCACTGAAAAAGTTGTGAGGCCGCTGAGGCGTCTTCGATGCCCGATCCGCTTTTGAATACGTTCCAGCGCCGGACAAATACGTTCCATTCTTCCAGTGACACACCAACATCGACCTTTGGTCGTTCTAGTCTGGGTCCGCGTATAGCGGGCGGAGCGGCTGTCACAGTGTGTGCGAGTCCGTGGTTTGTGAGCAGGGCAACAGCGAGAGCTTCGGTGACATCTTCCGACTGGAAATGGCATCCAGGGACACTGCATTGCACGATCACCATTTGGAAATCCTCATAAAGAAAGACTCGTCGTTTATAATTAAAACTTTATTAAAACAATGAGGATTTCTGAAATAAAATAACAAATTACGATGCATGGTATGATAGACATATAGGTTAGCTTACAGACAACGAGGATACATACCCAATCAAGCAATGGAGCAACTGATACAGCTATAGTATAGGCAGATCTAGACGTAAATAAGCTAAAGTAGCGACACAGCTATGATATCTGATCTCCTATCGTCCAAAGGTCAATAGCTCATGCACGTAAACAAAGCATGCAGTGACGCAACAGTATACATAACATAACATATACGTGAAGTCTGTACAAAATTAACATAATTGAATTAAGTTGCGTAATCGAGATGACGTTCACATGATATTCAAAAGTCCAAAGTTTATCGTTAGACAGTAAACAACTGCCGACATACAGTCTGACAGGGAAGCTTGGAACCTTTTTTTGTGATAAAAAAACATTCAAAACTTGAAGATCTTGTTACGAAGGGAAGTCAAAATGCAGTCCAAGTGTTTTTAAAGTTTAGTTGATAAAGATTCTTCGTCGTTCTTCGTCGCTTGCTCGTTTTTGGCTGTTCGCTTGGAAAGTCACTTTCAATATTTGGCAGACTGCATGAAAATTGAAAGTGTGTCTTCGAGTTTGAAGACGAAAATGTTTGTAGTAAGCCATTTGTAATCCAAGTTTCAAGGACATGACACGATGAGATTGGCATGTGGAAAATATTTGACTAAAAGGTAGACTTGTAGCGGTTTTGTTGAGTATGGCGGTTGGATAACAGAAGAAAGACAGTTTAGTGTCAAAAGGTTTCAGCTTTTCTATCTTCTCGTGGTATGATTTTTTATATATATACTTCTATATAGTCAGTTCATTTAGTGATGCAAAATACCGTGTTCACAAGTTGATGTATGTTTTTCCTACTGTTTAAAACTGTTTTGTTTATAAATATCGCTCGTAAATTTTGCTTTGTCACAGTTTTCCGCCAGCGTTTATTTTAAAATTCGCTGTTTACACATGAAGTTATCAAAACCAGGGGCGGATTTAGCGTTAGTCAAATAAGTCATACGACTAAGGTAAAAAAATCCGCAAGAAAAAATAATAATCGTATATCGTTCTTCCCTCAGTCTCGACTCTCGAGATCGCCAAGATAATCGATTAGGTGAGACTGCCGACCGGCATTTCAACCCGTGCCGCGCGGTTGACTTTGTTCTTTCTCGATGGATTTGAGCCTATTGTATCAGCCGCTGTGATTGGTTGAATTTATAAATTAGCCTTTATAGCGACCTGTGATTGGTTTGCCGAGTGTTCGCCGGATTTCTTTGTCTTTCTCGACGGATTTAGACCCCTTGTATCACCCTTTCTGATTGGCTTAATTTTTCAATAGCTCTTTATCAAGAGCACGGATTGGTTTAGCGGCGTTTTACTTTGTAGTTCTCGACTGATTTGTGGACTGATCAGTGATCCATTCTGACTAACTTGCACTAGTATCACTACAAGCGGATTCTTTCGTTTGGAACATGGTTTTGCCTAATAAACGTGATAGATCTTGATGTATTCGCTTTAAAGGACAACGACAAGATGTGTTGCGAGAGATTTATAAAACGGCAAGTTTAATACCGTCGACTCGAGGGTCAACAAGCGAAGGATGCTTTGCACAAAGGAGCTTTTTAATACCAAGATTGGCAAGACGCTTCAAAGGAATTTTGGCACTGAGATATACGTGGTAATATACGCCAACAATGACAAGAAGAAACCTCGTGCTGCTCTCAGGTAAGCAGATTTTTCTGTCTTAATTATTTTCTAGTTTCTTTAAGTTCGTTCAACGTATAAAGACATATAAATTCTACATGGAATTTTAATAACACGACAATAACAACCTTCGCCACGTTTGAGACCACGTGGCATGTCTTCAAATGAAAGGTGACCTTTATTATTGTTTAGAATCTTATTAATATAGCTACGTGTTTGTAGCGCAAGTAGCTCAAATATATTCAGGGTTTTCCCTTCTTGTATTTGTTTATATAAATGGTTTGAAAACTTAATTGAATATTAATATGATTTTGAGACTAGCATTGTAGCAAGAATTGAAACACAAGCTAAAGGACTTTGTCAAGATTGGATTATGTAGACTACTTCATAAATTCGTAAAATAGATAGTGAGGTCTGGCAATCATAATTATGTTATTTTATGTGAGAGCCCATAGTTACGGCCTATTTTCAAGGTAGGGTTACCCCTACCCTGGGTCAACTCTATTAGATGTGGTTACCAAACAGGTAAAAAGTTGTTCTGGGTAGGTGAGTTATCCCTACCAAATGCATTTAAGTGTACAAGGACAAAACATAACCCAGCTAGGGTAGCACCGGGGTTACCCTAGTGCATGTCCTTGTCCCTTAATATAGAGACTGAGTCAGGCCTACAACGTTTTTGAATTTGACCTAGTATTTACATGTTTTAGGTCTGAGGCATCTGGGAATTGCCTATACAGCTCTGTTTCGAGTTATCGCATGGAGTGAAATGGTCTAACCTGCAGTATGGTTATCAGTTTCATATAAAAATATTTGAAGTCATGAATCTTATTAAATTTTTGAAGTGGATGTATTGTATCTGTTGTTTATTTCTTGGTTTAAATAATTAAATCTGCTAAAATTTTCTAGGGCCGGGGAGCATGACCGCCACCCTTGCACCACCCCCCACCTAGAACCCAAATATTTTGTACTAAGGTGACAAAAATCCTAGATCCTCCCCTGGTCAAAACCATTTGGATAACAAAACTCATTTGCATCCCCGTAGCTCTCTGCTGAATATATTTTTTCTGTGGCAAGCGAAATAGTTATGAAAATCGATCAATTTTAAATGACAGAATGTAAAAAAATGACTTTTTGGACCGCGGTCCAAGATATCGTGAAATACCGCCCGCTCACGTAGCCAATCAAATTGCAGGAAAGACTAGGATTCCGCCCGCTCACGACTAATAAAAAAATAATTATTGGTATTTTAATTTGGAATAAACCATTTGGTACCAGACTATAGTACCAGTAAGGCAGTGTATTTGTTTGTACATTTATTTGTTGAATTAAAATAAGCTTGTTTTTTTGGTAGTTGTGACCAGCAAAATGACAAAAAAATACCAGTTTTTGGAGCTTTGCCACGGCTCAACATGCCAAGTCGAGTCCATGATAGAGAGAAAATGCAGCCTAGACGCACCTTGCAACGAGTACAAGCTCCAGTTAGCTGTCAGCAGTTTGAATCTCTTGTAGAGGTTTGCAAGAAAGTCTCCCTACTAAAATAATTCAAGGGAAACTGGAACGTGGTAACACTGGATGATAGAATAACCATGCAAAAGATGAATTTGCCGTATATCTTGCCTGAATATGAGATAGTGGTTGATGACAGTCTCGGATTCACCCTGTCCGTGTTTCATTGGCTTTTACCAGAAAATCATGAACTATACAAGAAACATCACAGCTCTGTAAAACAAGTTAGCATTCAGCAGTTGGTTGAGGAGATAATGGATTATACCCTATGTAATGGAGTGACAAATAGACTGCAGTATAGTCGTAACATAAAGCACCATGTCATTCCCAAGTCATATGATCCATTTTGGGCAGAGGATAATGAAGGAGAATCTAGCGAGTCCTACCACCATGACGACTATTACAGATCCACCAATTGTGAACTGCTAATCCCACCATCTGATACCAATTCCTGTCAACCATGCTCAACTGTTTCTTTTGCTCAAGTAAAACAACAGCAGACTATCAAGAAACGACTGACGACACCAGCTAAACTAAAGCTCCCATTTCCAAGACAACGCCTGAAAGAATACAACTAGCTCTTCAAGAACAACGGCTAAAATGTGCTAATCTGGAAAAAGAATTGGAAGAAATGAAGGCTGAAATTGAAAAAGCAAGCATCACAGTTGATGATGAAACAAGACGCCTGCTTAGGCGTACACTCGGGCTACTGAGTGATTGTGGCAACCTGCTGATCTGAGCCCACGCCCCCACCCAGGAAACGAGAGACTCTGGGACAATCTGTTTCACATCGATATTTCATTGGCTGATGAACATGATTACTCTTCTTCCAGATAACAAGAATCCTGTGATCATACCCCCCAGGCAGGGAACGCAGGCCCCAGGAACGAGATTGGGCATGCCATAGCCCTAGCCTGGTATCCTGGCCCAATCAGGGACCAGGCTAGCCATAGCCCATGCACGGAACCAGTGCACACAAACATTTGTTTAAATGTACATAAATTTCAGATGCAATGAAGTTATGCAATGTAGATCTGTAAAATTTAAAATTACGACAATAGACTTTATTCCAAAATGGCAAACATTTTAAAATTCTTTAATGTGCATATCAAATAGCCTTTATCACCTCGTTTTAAAGTAAAAATTATTTTGAATTTCCCACATGAAAACAAGTTCATATAATAAGGACAGGGTGCTTTATGTTGGCTGATGCATGATGCATGTAAACAAGTTCGTTTTCCCAAATAACAACGGCGATCTAAATACTTTCAGTAACAAAACATACAGTGCTGGATTCAGGACATTCAAGTGATCATTTTGATAAAAAATTTGTTGATATGGAGGAAACAGAAAATATTTAAACATGTTTTGAAACACACGTTTCCAAATCACTGTCAAATGTAATACGACACATACATGAAATCTAGACATACAAATAGCTCAACATGTTCATCTTTTGCATTATTCGGTTATTATTGCCAGTGTTTTGTAGTTATTATTACTCAGTAAATAGTATATACGTTTTTTGATGTACTGTGGCGTTTGTTTCTTGTACCTCTTCAGGTCAACTTGATGTAAGCAAAGCATGTGTATTCCCATGGCTTTCGCAACTCGATCGTCCATTTCTGTCTTCATGAACTAACCTTCTTTGTGTTTGTTAATATCGATAGTTTGCATATTTGGAAGTCTTAAATAAACGTTTCACTGTGATTCAATGACACAACAACTCCGGTTTCGAAATCGCTTCCAACGAGGCATCTTTCTTATGCTTTATGTTGTTGATGTTCCATGGCAATCCGTGCTCGATTTTGCGAGTTCTTTCTTTTAAACCAGCTTCGCCTTTGGCCAAAGTGTTGGTAGGTTTTCCAAGTAAATTGCTTATATGATTGATCAGTGATGTGCTTGACACAACCACAGAAAGGAACATGATTGTCGTTCAATTTTCGAAGTGATCAAAGACTCGAAGTCTCACCTCCATATATGGGAAGTATTGCGCAATTTTGGCATTTTGTGAAACCCCCCCCCCCCCAAAAAAAAAAAAAACAACAAAAAAAAGCAAAAAAAAAGCCGAAACCTAGACTCGGCCGACAATAGTCGCCCGAGTAATAAGCAAGGATGTTGTAAGCATCTTGTCGAACATTGGCAGTCAGAAAATGACACCATTCATGGAATTATTTGGGCAACAGCAGCAAAAAATGCTCCAAATCAGTACCAAAGGAGTTCGCTACCACCCAATGATCATCGGCTTCTGTTTGTCCCTGGCCACCAAATCTCCATCTTGCTATGAAGAGCTTAGAAACAGTGGAGTCCTTGTTCTGCCAAGTCAAAGAACACTTAGAGACTATAGAAATGCTATCAGATCAAAGCCTGGTTTCAATGCAGAAGTATTTGATTGCTTTAACAACAACATACTTCAACACTCAAAGGTATGTTGTGTTACTTTTTGATGAGATGACTGTTAAAGCCAATCTTGTCTTTAACAAGGAATCTGGTGAATTAATTGGTTTCACAGACCTTGGCGATCCTGAAGTCAATTACAACACCTTGGAAAAGTGTGATGAGCTTGCTACACATACTTTAGTGTTTCTTCTCAGAGGTGTTTGCACCAATCTTAAGTTTGCATTGGCCTATTTTGTAACAACTGATGTAACATGTGAACAAATTCCACCTGTGTTTTGGGAAGCTGTTAACATCTTAGAAGTTACTTGCAACTTGTGGTTCATCGCTGCAACTTCTGATGGTGCTTCACCAAATCGGGCATTCTATCGCATGCACCAAGCTCTTGATGGTGATTCTGGCAAAGATATTTGTTACAGGACTATCAATCTGTATGGAAAATACAGATACATATATTCTTTTTGTGATACCCCACACCAGGGGCGGATTTAGGATTTTGAAAATGTCAGTCAAAGTTATGGTCCACCGATCTAGGGGGGTGCGGGGGCATGCCCCCCCGGAAATTTTTTGAAATTGGGGTCTCTAAAATGGCATTTCCCGCGATCCGACAGCACATTTGAGCAAAATTTTGAAACTTTCAAAACATATTTTAATGCCACATTTTATCATTATTGCAAAATATTTTGTCCAAATTGGATGTTTCTTAAACTTTATTGAGAAAATTATACAGAATTATATATTTACAAAGATAACTAGAGACAGGAGCGAACACCCGTGCAATTATTCATTGTCTCAAAGATTAATTTAATAAAATTGTCATCTACCGACTGAGATCATATTTCATATTTCGCCGTTAAAATATATCTCATCAGAGCAAGATAGCGAGACTAACAATACGTTGAAAACAGTATTCATTTCAAAATCATGAAAAGAAAGATCCAATTTAACGTTGAACTTAAGAATCATTTGATCCTTCGAGTTTCAAATTCATATAAAAGCTCCTGGCAAGCGTGAAATATGCTAATGCAGCCTGCTGACAAATATATGTCTGAACTCAGACTTCACTGGGACGCAAAATAATAAATAATACGATACTGAGACTGGACAAAACACATATATTCGACACTAGACTGTTTGTAGATTTGAAATGAAAGAAGACGACCTTAACTTACCAGTCTTACCTTACAGCAGTGGGGGAATAAAATAAATGACTCGAAAATTATGCTTCCAATCGCGTCTATCAAATGCTCCACAGAAGAAACCATCTGCTGGCTGCTCAATCTAGATGATATATCATCATTGATTTGTTGCAGCAAACGATCGTCGTTGCTCTGACGAGCAGATGATACTCGTTCGAAAAAGCTTACCGAAGGCGAAGCCATGACCGATCAAAGCTCAGGATCAAAGAGGACAGACTTGGCGTGGATGAATTTATTATCTTCACCGATCAGGCACTTTAGTCAAGATAGTCGGAATTCATTAGCATCACGCATTAGCCAATCATATTCAAGGCAAGTTAGTCAAATTGACGTCACATTCATGGCAAGTTAGTCAAATTGACGTCACATTCAGTTGCAGCCAATCGAATTGCTGGGAAAGTTAGTCAAACCCGCAACCTCTGCCTGCCACTGAACCCATGCCCAGCATCCCAATCTAGCAGGTAGCAGATCGGTATACAAGTACCCAGGGTCATCTCTCCGGCACTCCCGGAAAAAGACCCCGCGCGGCGAACTTTCGACGAAACATAGCCTGATCTGTGGCCTGATTAGCCGGTGTGATTGCGCCATTTTTACAGCGTCTGCTGGAGGTAGAGTCGGAACTTTTTATGCTCGCAAAAACATTACATCAGTCGCTTGACTCGTTTGACTTACGCTAAATCCGCCCCTGCCCCACACCTTATCAAGACAGCAAGGAACTGCCTATCTCATTCTCGCAGTGGAGGTTCTCGATACATGTGGAATGCTGGAATGACCATCATCTGGGAGCATATTTGCCAGCTCTACTATCAAGGATATTGAGAATGGTCTGAAATTATTAGTTATGTTGTACATTATTGTTGTTGTGTTGCGTTGCGTTGCGTTGCGTTGCGTTGCGTTGTGTTGCGTTGCGTTGCGTTGTGTTGTGTTGTGTTGTGTTGTGTTGTGTTGTGTTGTGTTGTGTTGTGTTGTGTTGTGTTGTGTTGTGTTGTGTTGTGTTGTATATTATATTTTCTTATACATATTATTTTAGCAAAAGAAAATGTCTTTATTTTTCAATCATTTTACTTTTTTAAATTGAAAAAGTATGTGTGAAGACAAGACAATGGCAATAACCATAAGTATAAACATGTAAACATACAAGACAGTGTAAAAAGAATATATATTGTTTATTATAAGTATCCTTGGCATTGTTCACATTCCAATATTATAAAAAAAAAGTTAAAAAAAATGTTATATTAGCCAGTCATCATTTACAAGTATATAATACTTGTAAATGATCTTAAGTATTTTCTGGCACAGCTTCAGCAGCTCTTTGGATTTCTTTCCTTAGAGCTTTCTGTTTCAACTTACTTTTTGCAGCTAACTTGTATTATCATTCATTTCGTTTCTATCCCGCATTCTGATTGGTTAATTTACCTGCAAATAACTGAGTGCAAATAATTTTATGAGCATGCGCACTAGCGATAACGCCGCTGACGGCAAATAATTTTCGTAAACATGGCGGCTACTGTAGTTCTTCAGCTATCCGAGGAAATAATCGAGAGTATTTGGAAGTATCCACAACGACAATGTACTTCAGAAAAGAAATAGTTAAAAGGAAGTTTTAGTGAGATGAAAAGCAAGAGTCGTGGCAACAAAAAGTAATTTTTACGAAGATTTTAGTATGCCGAAGACAGAGAGAAGAGTGGCGATCTCTAACTTTCAGGCATTTCAAATTTTTAACTATTTTATGAATGATAAATCAATTATTGAACTCGTCTATCGCAAAATATCATATGACTTGTCAGTGTCTCGCTACCAGTTATTTGCCTCTGCTTTCGGCATCGGCAAATAACTAGTAGCTCGCCACTGACAAATCATGATATTTTGCTCAGACTCGTCCAATAATTGATCATTTTTGAACCAGGTTTTTAGCAAGGGAAAATGCTCGTACTTTTATATACAGATAAACAATTGAATGTAATGTGTCTTTGGCAACTTGTTTTTCTGGTTTAAGTTCAGAATTAGCAATTAATAAATCAAATGCTGATAAAATATCTGGGTGTGATAATGATCTGAACAAAATTGTATTAATATCCAGCTTATTTTCCTTAATACATGTGGTTACATCTCTAAATAAATGTTCAGTCTTATATATAATCACCTGTGTAGCCTGCGAGCCGGCTCTCATTTAGGGGGTAGCGAAAAGGAGAGTCTGCAGGGAATGTATTGCTTTACGAATTACGCCCCCAACTGACGTGCGAAGCAATGAACAAAGGCGGACCAATAGGAGCACACCAATGTAAACAAACAATTAGCTTTTCTATTTTTGAACATTGCGTATCTGTTCGTCTCCGTCTGTTGATATGGAAATGTTTACTCAAAAGTCAAGCATGCCAAAACCACCGAATGTTTGTTTGATTTCAGGAAAATCTGTGTAAAGAAATCTGACCGATCTGAACCTTGCCGGAAAATCGATTTTAAAAAAGCTTTAGAAAATAGGGCGGATGGCACGAAAAGCTATAAGTTGTTATTTTGTGTGGCACGAAAAGCTATCAGTTGCTATTTTGTGCGGCCGTCAAGAACGATTTATATAATAATATCGGGATTTCCACACAATTATCTCATCGTTTGTCAAAGGGACCAAAGGGTGCTGCGTGGATGATATTAAAAAATTCAACCGGGAATGAGACAACGTCCAGGTGGTAAACCCGTAAATGGCAGCAGTCCTGGCCAGTACAGAGAGCTGTGTGTATAGAAGTTTGAAGCCAAAAGTTATCCCGAACCTAATAATATGTTATTCTTTGTTTTGGAATTGATATTTTCTCCTTAATACCAAATTTTAAAGTATCTTATCCACAAGTGGACGATTTCCTTTCACACTAAAGTGTTTAACAACCGTGGGAAATTAAACGAAAATTAAAGGTGTTGTCGGGATAGCTTTAATACCACAACACAAAATCACAATAGTTTTTTAATCCTTTTATTCACAATTTCACACAACTCACAGCTCTATCTCTCTCCAACACTCTCCCACCCGCAACTTGAACCCAGTAAAATAAATAAGTAAGGTCCGAACGAGTTTCTGACATATTTTTGAGCAAAGCCCTCACACCACCAGAATATTTAACTTTGATGACGGACTTGAAGCGTCAGTATTTCGTTTCAAAAAAGGATCGGTTCTTTTCTAATGAAGATCATTGTGGTTCATACAATCCTTAACAAACGCTCAACGATATTAAGAACATTTACCTGATGGCATGATATTTTTTTGCACAAATATGTATTGATTTAACAAAGCTACGGAATATTAATTAAGGTAATCTATCAAATTTCAAAAGCTGTCACTTTCAGCGAATCAGAATGCTGCGTTCCTGGGCGAACGCAGAGTATGACTCAAGACAATACATTCCCTGCAGGCTCTCTTTTTCGCTTTCTCTCCGCCCCCTTCACTCAGGCTCCAACACCTAAATGAGAGCCGGGCAAATGAATTTATAGCCCACAATCCACCACGGTTTAAACATGAAACCAACTTTTGGTCATCTGTGTCTGTAAAGCCCGTTCTCCACTAGGCGAGTTTGTTCGCGCGAATCGAATCGAAATACCCGTTCATGCAATGTAATTGGTTGGTGCTGCTAGTTTTCGCACCAATTTTCTTACTTGCCAATCATATTGCCGGAGAATTCGCTTCGCGCGAACAAATTCGCCTAGTGGAGAACAGGCTTAACACGTGCAGCTTCAAGAATGGAAATTGCTTGCTGACTTTCCGGTGATTTTCACTTTGGGCTGTTTTTCAATTTTTTGTGTAGGTTGTGAAAAACACAGCCACCAAGGTACTGGCCCCCAAGATATCTACCTTTCTGATAGGTTAGTATTTGTAGTGGTAGTTATATCTCTGGGCCTTGTGGGTTGGTCAACATCAACTGATGATCTATTCGCAATAAACAACATATGATCAGCAACTTTAGTGGCAAGAAATGTTGCTGTCTTTTCAGAAAGTCCTAGAAAATAACTTGAAGCCTTGAGTGGTACCTCACTATTTGTCAACATTGCCTTTTTGCTGAAATTCACTGTAAAACTTTTGCATCATTTTCATTTCATCAGTCTCTTCTTCAAGAACCATACGGTATGACACAAGTTCATCTCGTGCTGCCATAGGATAACAGGCATTTTGACTCAGTTTTAACGCGGTCTCTTTTACAATCTGGGAAAGAAGGTGAGTTGCTAAGCCATCTTGACAAATGTTGCTGCTGCTGTTGGGGGCTATTTCATTTGTGGTTTCATGGCCATGCTTTGCATTGGTGTGCCTTTTTAAACCAGATTTACTTTTGCATATTTTGCCACACGACTCACAAATAAATTGTCCAGTTTGAACCTATAAGAGACAAAGCAGGTTTCCCTATCAGCATAATTCGATAAATAATGCTATATATTTTGTAAATAGCGTATCCGCTTTATAAAGCGCAACAGAGCGAATATGCTGCGTTTTAACCATGGTTAAACAATAGTTCATAGTTGAAATGTTTCTTTCCTAAACCACTGATAGACTTTAATAGTCACAAACCTCTTCCATGTAACTAGTACAAAAATATCACATATCGCAACACATATTATTAAATATCAAGTCACGCAATCGTATCGTCCATACCAAAACAATTTAAAACTCGCTACAGAAATAAAATTTTCCGTATTTTAAACAATCGTGTACTTACATCGGCAATGGCTTGCTCAAATTCCTCCTGGATATTTTCATTCTCTTCTAAAATGGTCAAAATTGCATCAACATCATCCCCAGAAAGGACTGAATACGTGTCATCCGCCATCTTCTCTTCGCGTGGTGCACGGTAGCGGTCACGTGATGGGCTTTTCAACATCAGTGGCCAAACATATAGTCCGCCTTTGAAGTTTGTCGCGTTTCCTAACCATGTCACCCCTCTATTAACTATGGTCTACGAGTAAAGTGGAACTTGATAATGGGCTATTCAAATTTTTATCTCCAACCTACACCTTTCTGTTTAGGAGTTCTTTCACACATGAACACTGGGTGCAAGAGGTTTTACGACGCTCGTGAGGCATAATTGGGGCATTCAAGGATGCCAGGATGCCAGGCGGTGAAGTGGTGGCTGTCTCGCATGCCCCAGTGATCCCTCATGAACGTCAAAAAGCCTCTGGCACCCATGGTACCCCCACCCTTGAAGTTTTCTGGAATTCCCAACTGTTGTTTGTTCAAAATTATTTTCGATGTATAGTCTCGTACTCATGCAGTTCTGTATTGAGAATAAGCCATTTCCACGATGACGTTCGATGGTGTTGGGTAACTACAACTACCAGAATGCTTTGTTAGTTTCCTCTGTTTACCACTGGATGACTGGCAAAGCATTCTGGTGGTTGTAGTCACCCAATGCCATCCTACGTCATCGTGCAAATGGTCTATTTTGTTTATGTATCGGGCATTGTATTTTGTCTATGACCAATGTGCAATGTTAGAATTTTAATGTATATACTGTGATTGCCTCGAAAACACTTAGTTCCATTTATCTTTGGCACCTAGTGCACTCAACCGTCTACTGCAATGTTTCCAATTAATCAGTAGCCCGAGTGAACGCCTCAGCAGGCGTCTTGTTATACTAATTATACCTTTGATTGTGACTCGTCTGGAGTTATTATAAGTTGTAAAAAGTGTAATAAGTTTTATGTAGGTAGTACCATCAACCCTTTCTGTAAGCGATTCAACAATCATAAAAGTTGTTTGAATCGATACGGAAAGGGTCAGCAAGGTATACCAGGGGAGCATTTATATTCGCATTTTTTTTAACAAGACCACAAAGGTCTTGATGATTTGTCAACTAACATAATAGATAAGACAGATATTTATAATCCTACGGATAGAGAGGCATTCTGGACATATAAAACTTGATAGCTTTTTTCCTAAAGGACTTAATTTAGGTGACCTTTATTTAATTTAATTTTACATAATATTCATATAACTTGCTTGTATTTAAGTGCTCAGCTTGGCGCACCTTTTTTGAACATTCTGAAGAAGGGCTGTGCCCGGGACGCTTTAAAACTTTATTTCTTGACGTTTCTGTCTTGTATATATATATATATATATATATATATATATATATATATATATATATATATATATATATATATATATATATACAATTGCTTTCAGCTTTTCAGCTCGCGTGTAAAGTGGACTCCATGCACGTCGAGATTAGCACCCGCAACAAAACATTTGTGCACGGTGAGGACCGTTTCAACATAAAATCACAGCTCAGTATGGACAATTGATTATGGAATAACTTTCACTGAGTAAATTTAAAAGGTTCAATACGTGCATTGTATATTCTTGTAATAAATTTAAGAGCCCAGCATAAAACTTTAGGAGACATCATCAGAGCGATAATTAAATAAATTATAATGAGTGTAGTCCATATAAAAGATTGAACTTAGGGGGCCTTTACACGAACCCGGGTTGAAAGCCAGTCCGGGTCAGCTCGCCAACCCGGGGTTGGCTGTTTTTCCCCCCAACCCGGGTCAGCCTTTCTCAACCCGGGTTGGGAATGGGTTTTTTTGTCCGAGCAGAGCTCTGGTGTCAATATGGAAAACAACACGGCTAGTGATGTTGAAAAACGTCCTAACCAAATTTCGATTGTTTCAGTTGTCATTGCCTTGTATTCTCGCCTATTCGTTCGCGTAAGCGAGAAAACAAGGCAACAACATCTGAATTGAAGTCGACATTTTTGTAGTTAATGCATCTCAGTTTTGTAGCCCTTCTGAGACAGACTGTCAAATATTCGATCTTGTCACTAGACCACTGATTCATGAAAGTTGAGAATTTTTTTCTTTGCGAACGCTCCGACTTGCCATGTTTACACAGTCTGATTTGAGAACTAACAAAATTGGCGCCTAAGAGACGTTCGTAAGCGCTTGGGTACGAGATTGGACACAAATTATCTTATTGTTGACACTTTTAATAAACGAGCCCGGGTCAAGTCAGCCCGTGTTTACATGAAGAAATTGACCAAATTTTCACACCTTCGCACCTTTCTAACCCGGGTCGACCATAAACGCTAACATGAGTTTATTCGTAGACGGGTTGGCCCAGGTTGGCGAGTTCACCCGGGTTGGCTCTCAACCCGGGCTCGTGTAAAGGCCCCCTTGGATAACTAAAAGCTTAGTATCACAAACGGTCAAATTTAAAGTGTGAAAAACAATGATCAGTAAGAGATTACAAAAGAAAGGAATTTAAACTTACACTATATCTTTTTTACAAAAACGGTTAGAAATAGAAATACAACGGTGAAATAGATCAAATACCAAGTAATACTATAAACCAAAAACGAATAAGCGGAAAGGAAATATTCAGGCAGGTTATTAACAGATTGGTAACAGGTTATTGGTATAGAAGAAATGTTTTCGTTGAGTGAAGGTTTAAACTTTGAAATAAGCAAACTCTCTGGGAAGAGAAGTTCAAAATTAGAGTTAAGATGAAATTGTGACTCGTTCTTTAACATGGGTTTCCATCTTAAAGGCCCATTTACACAGGCTATTTTTGCTGCAACTTTTCTCAACTTGACGCATGCGCTTGAGTGGATGATATGACTTACGAAAGTATTGATCCATGCAGCTTTGCACAGTCGATTCAATACATTTCTAAGTCAATCCATTTAACCACGTGCTTCAGAAGGATAAAAATTGCAGCAAAGATCGCCTGTGTAAACGGCCTTAAAATTTTGAACCGGGCTCTTATATTTCTCCTGAAATTACGTTTCCCTTAAATCGATTGCTACAGTTTCAAAGATAACACATTATTCAAAATGTTTCTTAAAATATAACGTTTATCAATTATCAAACCTTGAGAAATTAAAGTATAACGTTAAATAGCAGTATGCATTTCCATATACAATATGCGTTTGAATTCGCATGTTTGAATTTAAATACTGTATTTGAAGGAGGGATACACTTAATAATGTAAACAATACAAAAGTCAGATCAAAAAATATTTTAGCATTCAACTATTCACTTTACGTAGAATCCATATCAGTAATATATGATATTTGGAGGTATAGATCAGTCAGTGGTAGACACTTTAAGCCAATACGAACCATGAAATAAGTCACTAAGTAATTTTCATTTATAGAGGAAAATACAATAATTTCTCGTTGGTTAATTACTTACAGTTCTTTATTACTATAATCTTTTTACCCCAAACAGCTACCGCAGTCATCATCGGTCTCCTTAACGACTAGATCCCAATAACGTTTAATACTCTAAGTACCTATTAAAATTGTTCCCTTATGGAATAAAAGGACACATTATAGCTGCTTACTTGTAGGTTAAGTTCTCAGGGTCTCCCACAGCGTCTAGCATCTTAGTAGCATGTTTATCACAGCGTACTAGATGTACCAAGATCGGAGTTAGCTCTCCTTCTAACGCCAACAAACCCTGAATAAAGAAAAGAAAAAAAGAATAAAATTAATCCTAATACCATACACCATACTAAAGCTACTTCAGATAAATATCATAAAAATTACATATTTCTTCTCATAGAAATGTATCGTTTGGTTTGGTTTGGTTTGGTTTGATTTCTGTACTTCACTCTACTGTAGTCCACTGCACTGCACTGCACTGCACTGCACTGCACTGCACTGCACTGCACTGCACTGCACTGCACTGCACTGCACTGCACTGATCCGGTCCGTTCTGCTCGTGTGTATGGTACTCTATTTTGGTTTAGGGTTCAGTTTCGGTTTTCGTTTCCCGTTTATTTGTCACTGATTGACTAGTTGGTTTATATACTAAAACAATTAGTCAACTCGTCGTCGTCTATGAACAATAGTTAACTCGGTTTCTCCTCGTCGACTATCAGGTCATAGACAACTCGGGATCGTTGTCTATTTGTTAAATAACCTTGTGCACCTAACGTTCATGGTATACTTGCATAGTATATTCTATATTTCTATATTTCATTAAAATCTTCAAGCAGCTTATTTTACGAAAAGGAAGAGACACAAATGCCTACATTGACGTCATCCTCATGACTATTTTGGAAATACAAACCTCAGTAATCAATAATCAATACAAAAGTCAGATCAAAAAATATTTTAGCATTCAACTATTCACTTTACGTAGAATCCATATCAGTAATATATGATATTTGGAGGTATAGATCAGTCAGTGGTAGACACTTTAAGCCAATACGAACCATGAAATAAGTCACTAAGTAATTTTCATTTATAGAGGAAAATACAATAATTTCTCGTTGGTTAATTACTTACAGTTCTTTATTACTATAATCTTTTTACCCCAAACAGCTACCGCAGTCATCATCGGTCTCCTTAACGACTAGATCCCAATAACGTTTAATACTCTAAGTACCTATTAAAATTGTTCCCTTATGGAATAAAAGGACACATTATAGCTGCTTACTTGTAGGTTAAGTTCTCAGGGTCTCCCACAGCGTCTAGCATCTTAGTAGCATGTTTATCACAGCGTACTAGATGTACCAAGATCGGAGTTAGCTCTCCTTCTAACGCCAACAAACCCTGAATAAAGAAAAGAAAAAAAGAATAAAATTAATCCTAATACCATACACCATACTAAAGCTACTTCAGATAAATATCATAAAAATTACATATTTCTTCTCATAGAAATGTATCGTTTGGTTTGGTTTGGTTTGATTTCTGTACTTCACTCTACTGTAGTCCACTGCACTGCACTGCACTGCACTGCACTGCACTGCACTGCACTGCACTGCACTGCACTGCACTGCACTGCACTGCACTGCACTGCACTGCACTGCACTGATCCGGTCCGTTCTGCTCGTGTGTATGGTACTCTATTTTGGTTTAGGGTTCAGTTTCGGTTTTCGTTTCCGTTTCGGTTTTCGTCTCCATCTCCGTCTCCGTCCCCGTCCGCGTCCCCGTTTTCGTTTTCGTTTTCGTTTTCGTTTTCGTTTTCGTTTTCGTTTTCGTTTTCGTTTCGTTTCGTTTCGTTTCGTTTCGTTTCGTTTTGTTTTGTTTTGTTTTGTTTTGTTTTGTTTTGTTAACAGAGTTATCTGAGTTTTGATCGCAAAAACAAACAATGGGGAATTGACTATGTCAGATGTCGTGCCTGTGTTGAAAGCGCATTTCATACGAGCTACAGTCAATCTGAAATCACTTTATATAAAGAAAACAAAACACAACAAAATAAAATGAAAATTGTTTAGTTTTCTACCTTTGCAAACGCTGCTGCGGTCATTTGCACTCGTCCTTCGTCTGATGCGTAAATTTTTAGATCATGTCTGTAAGTGCTGTGCAATCTCAATAAACCACAGCCGGGAAGACTAGCATATTCTCCTCTTCCTCCAGGATACATACACCTGAAATAAATAGGAACGTTGAATACTACTTCTCGTACCACAATATTTTAGAAAATGAAATTAAAAATATAATTATGAAAATAAAAATAAAAATAAAATACACTTATTTATGAAAAAATAAAATAAAATTAAGAATGAAAATAAAGATGAAAATGAAAATATAAAAATAAAATAAAATAAAAAAACAGCACCCGTAATAAAAAAAGCAAAAAATATATTTATTAATATACTACCATTAGTATTAATAATACAAAAGTAATATTCAATAACCTAAAATAAAAACACAATATAAAATATCAAACAAGCAAAAAATATTTAATTAAATAAAATTTCAAAACTTAAAATAACCCCCCCTTCCCCCCCCCCCCCCCCCCCAGCTACAATAGTTCCTTCACAGAGAGTAGCATTAAATCATCTATGAAGTAAGAAGTAATAAACTCGTAGACAATATTTTTGTTTTAATGAACATAAGATTATGGCAGGAAAGAACACACACTGAAAACTCGGAAGAGAATCTGGCTTTTTTCTCCAGTTCGCGCGTTATAAACATTCAAAGTTAACCATGGCTAGTTCTTTTTGGAGAAAGTAGAGCTTCTAGGTAAACAATGCCTTATGACGTTGTGTAGCCAGTGTTCTTATGCATAATTATCCATTTGTGTAAGTCATAAGGAATTGTTATTAAGAAAGAAAATTTATCCAGAAATAAAATAACCATAACAAACTCATTCTCGTACCCACACGCTCCCCCCCCCCCCCCCAACCCATCGCGAGGCCGGGAATCCGACACGGATCTCCAGGACCTCCCGATGCATTGACGTAACAGGGACATTCCTAACATTCCAAATTCTCGTATCCAGGCCCATGGTAACGACTTGTTATTTCCCCTCCTCTTAATAAATCTAGCATATAAATCTGGTGTAAATCGTATCATATCCCTCATGAATCGTGAGGTATACGAAGCTATGCGCGCGGTGTGCTTTAGAAAGGACGGGGCAATCTAGCTTAGTGTTCGAGAAAACAGAAAGATGCCATAACAGCCATTGTTCGCGGAGAAAATATCATAGTTGTATTGCTAACTGGATTAGCATATCCATTCGTATTTATCAACTTCTTTCCCTGGTGTTTGACTTTCTACAATCCAAAGTGAAGAATAACAGCGCAATCTCAGAAGAACGTCTTGTTTTGGAAGATAAGCTGGCGAAACTAAAGGATATGGGATTCAAGGCTGTTGTGTTGGGACGATAGTAATATGAGTTAGTATCACGGTAATACAGGTATTTTCGAAATCAAATGCGTTGTATTGTTGTTATTTGGTTTGTCCAAATCATATCAAAGGTACGTTTATGAAAAACAGAGTGTGCGGGGGTGTTTACATGAGACCGGAACGAACTCAGGCCGGACTGACTTTAGGTCGGTTGTAGTTTTTTTACAGCAGATCGTTTTCATGAGTCCGGCCTGAGATTAACTACACGCCGGCCTAATCTCAGGTCGCCTGCTAAATTGAACTGAAATTTTGAGGCCGGTATAACTCCAGGCCGGATTTCCATGTAAACAGAATCCACAAGCCTAATTCGAACCGATTCGGACTACGAAAAAAAAGGCTATAATTTCAAGGCCGGCCTCATGTAAACAAAACCGAAAAATGCAAAATTCAGTCCGGGCTGAGTTCGGGCCGGCCTCATGTAAACACCCCCTACATTGTGAAGTTCTTATTTTGTTAAATTTGTTTGAATTCTTTTCATTTTTTCTTTAAGCCAATCAGAACGCTCACATTTACAGAGATTCCCAGAGCCACTTGCCGCATTAGCGCGCGTTCCTGGGTGCGAGAATGTAGCAAAACGTTGAGAGTATATAGCTCTAAAACTATACATTTAAAATTTTAGTGCATTCTTCTGCCATGCTCTTCTGTTCAAAACAAAAAGAAGTGCCAATAACGTTTTCGCTTAACTCATTCCTGTCCGAGGGCTTCCCCAGAGGTGAGTAAAATCGTCTGGCGTTAGCCAGTATAAAATACTCAGGGGCAATTCGGACAAGAAAGAGTTAACAGATACTTCATCGGTAGATAAAGGTTGTATTGTAAATGTTTCAAACATTACCTGCATGCTTTTCCCATTTCAACCGCTTGCTCTCGTCCAAATGGCGTTAACTCACCGCCCCACTTCATAATCAGTAAAATAGATGGGTTCTTAATAGAAAACGCGCTCGTTTCTGCTTCATCGTCATTCTGTTCAGCACCCGCAGACGAGTATCCGTGCCGGCCTCTGTCCTCTCCTGCATTTTTGTCGATGGTATCGCGGGAACTGCCCAAATACTTAAACTGAATCTTACGATTAATGCCAGAAAAATGGCCGTACCTATACAGTGAACAACAAATTTAAATTATAAGGTGAATAACACCGTCTAGGGCACAAGGTTAAGCCCAATTAGAACACATTAAGGGTACTGTTGCTAATTCCGGTAAAACACAATATATCGTATCATCCGCCATCTTGATACAATACTGTGCCTGATTAACTTGGAAGTTAGTGACGTCACAAGCTAGATAAATATTACAAAATTACACTTTGTTGATAGCCGAGTGCTTTCCTTGTTTTTGAAAGTGGACTTTAGACATGCATACGGTATAGTTACACAAGTAAAGATTTTGCTTTACCCAGATGCATATTAAGATCGTCCAAGATAGCGTATGTAAAGATTGGGGTTTTTTTTCTTCGAAATTAGCGTTGCTGTTGTTGACAAAAATCGTTCATATTACTTGGTAAGTATATTTATTAATTTTTCTTTTGCCACTACCGTTAAAATATCAATGAAGCGAAAAACCTTTTAGCGATTTTAAACGAATCAGTATGACCCCAGTTAATAAAATGAGATGGTTTGGCTAGTTGCACCACGTGACAAATTCATGTTATTGTCATACGATACTTGCATCACGTGATGAGTATAGTGCATAGCGACTGCATTGTTTACATGTGGTGCTAGAAGTTAGTTCTTAAGAATACCTTGAAAGCGCGTTTTTCTTGGGGAATATGTGGCTTTTTTCTTGTCGGTTCACCATGTCTGGTGCAAGTTGCGCCTTTTATACGGCTGTTTAACAAGCCGCAAAAGCGGTCTTTCTCTGTTTATAAAGTATCTTTCCCTGCTGCTGGAGTGCTGGTGATAATATAAACACACGGTAAAGTTAATAGGACGCTCGAAAAGAATGGCTCTTAAAAGGCCATATCTTACGGACAAGGCAGACGACTCCGGATTTGAATAAAATAGAGAAGAATAAACTTTATACCTCTGCGAGCTTTATTTTAAGGCAGACCAGATTGTTCAACGTAAGTTTCCGATTTTCAATATTTTGCGCAAATTGTTGCTTATTGAAACATCAGAGACAAATATGAACTCTATCAGTTGGTCAAGGTGTCCAGAATAGACGAGTTCAAGGTTACGGGCGCCATATTGAAAAGGGGTCAAAGAGTCTGGGGCGAGCGCGGTCAAAGGGGGCAAACGCCATATATTTTCATATGTAAACTTCACGATTTTTGAGCAGTGGGTGCATGGTTTACGCTGAACGATTTTGGGTCCGTATCGTTTTCTGATTTCTGTAATACTTCAAGGAAACATGGGGAAAGCTTTGTATGTTATTTTGGAAGGCTTGGATGATTCTAAAAGAAATCGCGATGGTTTGTTGAGGAATTGTATGCGTGCGCTTCACTGATTTGGTCATGAAAATATTATTCTAGACTCTCTAGGTTCAGTTCACGTCCTTAAAAGTGCAATATATCACTAACATTTAGAATACCTGCTCGTAAATTGGCTTGGTCATCGCTCCTCGCTCTGTATCAATAGGCGCGTGTACATACAATTCCTCAACAAACCATCGCGATTTCTTTTATTTAGAATCCTCCAAGCCTTCCAAAATAACATACAAAGCTTTCCCCATGTTTCCTTGAAGTATTACAGAAATTTCAAAACGATACGGACCCGAAATAGTTCAAAACAAGCGTAAACCATTCACCCATTGATCAAAAACCGTGAAGTTTACATATGAAAATATATGGCCCCTTTGACCGAGTTCGCCCCAGACTCTTTGCCCCCTTTTCAATATGGCGCCCGTAACCTTGAACTCGTCTATATTTCGCTTGTTTTTAAATACGCGTTTCCTTTTCTGAAAGCTTATTTGAACTCGTTCTGGTTGTTCAAAATATGTTTTTAGGAGGTTTCAAAAGGGGTTATTTTAACAAGCTTTAAATGGCTTCCCTATACATTACATGCATGTTTTGCAAAGGCAGAATTAAAAGGCAACAGCTCAAAATCGTTAAGCTGATTTATGGTTTGGACGAGCAAAGGGAAAGCACGAAAACGTGAAGCTGTATATTGTTTAGGTTACTGTAAGCGAAAACATGAAAACAACAAGAATCCTACCGTTAACTTTAAAATGTTTGACATTTTGACCAACGGAGTTACTACAAACACTGCAATTCAGATCGAGTTTTTGTTTACCATACGGCGTTTCGTTTCTTTATGTTCTCTGGTTTCTCTTCAAGATATATTAAACGGGTTGTTTGTATCCTTATTTTCTTCGTGCTCCATTTCGTTTCGTTTAAACAATTAAATAAAAGAAAGCAAAATACTATTTGCTTGAGAGTTCATAGTTTTCTTCGTCGAAAGTCACCAGTGCCCAACAATTCTTACCGCGTGACACCGTACCAAACATATATATATATATATATATATATATATATATATATATATATATATATATATATATATATATATATAGTTCAATCTACAGACACGTGTTTCGCTGTACTACAGCTCATCAGTGTAGCTTGGAACAATCTGAATGAATTTCATCAATTACTTATTATATATATATATATATATATATATATATATATATATATATCTATCTATCTATCTTATATTTAACCACACTAGCCTCGTCACCAACGGCACCTACCTCGAAACAACGCATATTCTGCAGTTAAATGTGGTTAAATATAAGATATATTTAAGCGAAGTTAACTGCTGATGTAGTTGGCCTGCGATTCCCCGTATTAGGGGAGTCCCTTACATCACTTACGTTAAGGGGTTTCCCGCGCATTCGAGATTCATTGAGCGTCTGTTGCTTTGCTGCAAGTAGCGTCTTTGCCCAGCTTGTGCTCTGAAACTAAGGTTATTTTGCCCTTTGTTTGGCCGTGCTTCGTCGCTTGATATGCTGCCTTAGAATTTGGCTCAACTGGCTCTTCACTCCGTCCGGTTTGTGCCGGTTTTACGGTTTGTACACTGTAGCTTAGCTTTCAGGCGTTTTTAGCTGTGGCTCATTACCACGTTTGTCCTTAAATTAACAGTTTGTCGCGTCTCGTCGATTTGCTGCTATTTTATACGCTGCTGTTTTCCCGCTAGCTTGCTTGTCTTCATTTACGTGGCTTGTTCAGTTGTTTGTTCTCTCCACAGTTATTACCGGAGATTTTTGTTGTGCACAGACCGCTACTTGTTCGTTGCGTTTTTTGAGCTATCGCCTATCGAAGGAGACTGTTTATTCTGGCTCGGCGCTGTTCAATCTGCTTGTGTTTATGGGATAAGCGTTTGTGTGTTTGACCAACTCGTAGCATGCTAGCTGTTCAGATCTCGGTACTGTTCCGCTCTGGCGTACGAGTTCGCAAGGCCAAAAGTTTGTCAAGTCGTTGGACGCCATAATTTAGGATAATTTACCAGGTGAGTCTAGTCGTTCGATTTATCTAAATATTGCCTGGCCTGGTCGGAGCATGAGGCGAATGGTACCCCTGATTCTTCGGTTATATGCACGTCTTGGAACAGAGGGCACTGTGTGGCGCCCACTGCGTTGTGTCGGTTTAAGCATTCATGCTCTGGATGTTTAGGACCGCACCGATCAGTTGAATGCACCGTTACGTCGATAGCGATAGCGTTTATACACAAGGCTCGAATTTGCCGCTCGCAATCTCGCAAAATGCGAGTGAACTTTTGGCTTTGGCGAGTTTTAGCGAGTAAGAAAACATTTCACTAGCAAAGGTTTGCGAGTGTGACCCGAATTGGGTAAATTGAAGTTTGTGAGACTGTTCTTCAAATTGTGGATGTGACATTCCAGCAGCCTTTTATACTGAATGGTCAGACCTGAAAGTCTACGTTAAATCCAATTCTCATCTCACTAGAAAGCACCCACTTCTTGTATGGCAGAGAATAAGCCAAGAAGATTCAGAGATAAAGAATTACTCAAACATCATGAAAGTGATACACCTAACAGCTATCTATCCACTGGCTAATGCTTCATGTGAAAGAGGTTTCTCAACCATGAAGAGGGTCAAGTCTGATTGGCGGTGTTCTCTCTCGTGTGTTCCCTAGATACACTGATGCGAATCATGATTGATGGCCCAAGGAAACTAGCAGATTTCCAACCAGGACCGCTATTAAGCAATGGTGGAATTCCTCGGACAGGCAAAGACGCCCTGACTTTAGGAAAGATAGTCAACTGGTATAACTATAAAGTAAATTAATGTACCAGTGTCCATTGACTCTAGTCTCTCTTGCTGTCTAGCAGCGGAAACTATTAGACTGTACAGAGCAGTAGATGTTATACAGGCATTTTAAAATTTTTAATTTATTTTCATATTTTGTTGTACTAGCAATGAGTGGTTTACTAAAGTTTGAGATATTACACATTTACAGCAATCACGCTCAAATAAATAAATGAATATTTTTTAGTGTTTTGCTTAATTACTATGGTTTCTATGGTTACATAGGGATTTAAATTTTGCCAGTGACTTTCGAATATTTGCAAGTGAAAATAAAACCCACTGGCACATGTTTGCTAGTTAATCTGTGATTTATGACTATGTTACAGTTCTGAAGGTCTACCCTGTTCGGTGACCTTGTTTATATAAGTGTTCATTACTACAGTTGTGTGTGTTCTTATTCTAGTTTGCATGTTTAACGTATTTGTGAATTATAGCTTATATATGTCCGTTGCGATGGCGGTTATTGCTCGTGTTTATCATCACAATTCTAGCTCAGCTTCGGTTCAGATTGCTGCTATGCCTATGGCACTGGTTCGGGTTGTTCGGACTTCGATATTTTAGCTCAGTTATTCTATTCCTGGCTTGGCTCGTCTTCAAGACACTGCGATAGTTGAAGCTTGATTCACGTTATTGCGTATTGCCTGTTGCAAGTCCTGGGTTCGCAGGCCATGATTATACCGTTTAATCTACCACTTGTGTTGTCCTTTAGCTCGATTTGCTGGGTTCTTGTTATTAAACGGTTACTGCTGTCGCCTGTTCTTGGGCTATTGCTTGCTACCTCCCCCCTGTCGGGTTCTTATTTAGCTCGTAAACAACTCCATATTTGGAGGGTTGGTTGAATTAGTCCGGTCTGATCATTCTAATTGGCTTGCTTGCAGACTTCTGTCGCGGATAGTTCGATGGGGAGGGGAGCCCTAGGGTAGCTGCATGTTGGGGGGTATTGATTTATAGGTTATCTTGTTAAGGTGTGCGCCGTTCGTTCCAATTATGCGGTTTTCTAGTCTTATATGGTTAGCCTCTAGCTTAGCAGCCGAATTCTTGCCAATTCTTGGCATGTTTGCAACCGGTAATTCAAATGCCAGTTT
Source organism: Corallium rubrum (assembly GCA_964035015.1). Classification (NCBI taxonomy): domain Eukaryota; kingdom Metazoa; phylum Cnidaria; class Anthozoa; order Scleralcyonacea; family Coralliidae; genus Corallium; species Corallium rubrum. The sequence continues at coordinate 15,387,276 of OZ036004.1, read as the reverse complement.
AGCCGTATAGCCTATACTCAATAGTAGCATGGTAGCACCTTTCCATTGCTTATTTTCACGCGTCGAGCACGTCAAGAATGATTACTTGAATGATTAATGTTAGCTTAATCTCCGCATAAACAACAGATTCAAGCTTCTTCCGCACAGTCAGGACTTACGTGATTGTCACGCGCGGGGTACATGGTCGCCGCTGACCATAATTATCGCGTCACTCGAAGGTTCTGCTAGCGGATCCGGTTCTTTGGTTCTTCCCCTGGTGGGGTCGTAGGCTATCGTTGGTTGGGGTTCTGCCTTAGTTTTCGCTTGGTCTATCTAATCTTATTTTTTAAGCTCCCTGCCTTCGATTCGCGGGTTTTCCCACTTAATTGCAACAGTTACTACCGAGCTCCAACTACATCCGGACCGCTTGAAGGTGGTTTATGTTCTCAACGGCTTTGCTCGTGATTTGATATTGGGTTCAACCCCTCGTTCCTCTGACTTCAGCACGTAAGAACAAAGCTTCAGCCTATGAGCACCCTGAGTTTGTGGATGCCTATTTAAATAATGCAGTCGCCTTGGGCCGGGTCGCAGGTCCGTTTCTTAATCCTCCAGTTGCGGAATTACACGTTTGCGGTTTCGGTGTTATTCCGAAAGTTGGTCAACCAGGAAAGTGGCGGTTGATTTTGGATCTTTCCTCCCCACATGGGTTAGTGTTAATGATGGTATTGATCCGGAACTGTTTTCTCTTCGGTGCATTAAGTTTGACGATGTAATCGTGATGGTTTCGGCACTTGGTCGGGAGGCTTGATGGCCAAGTTCGACGTTCAAAGTGCTTATCGGAATGTAGCTGTCCTACCTTCCCACCGGCTTTGCTTGGCATGAAATGGCGAGGCAAATTTTACGTTGAAATCACCTTACCGTTTGGCTTACGTTCGGCCCCCTTTATCTTCAATTCGGTGGCTGATCTTGTCGAATAGATTTGCACTGCAACTACGCTATTCCTGATCTTTTGCATTATCTCGATGATTAATAACTGCTGGTCCTCCGCAGTCGAACCCCTGTGCTCGTAATTAGCAGTTGCTCGTCGGTCTGTAAGAATTTAGGTTTACCTTTACACCCCGATAATTCCGTTTACACCCCAGTAAATCCGTAGGTACCACCACGTGTCTAATTGTTCTCGGCATCGAGCTTGATTCAGTCCACCAGATCGCTCGCCTACCCGGGGCCAAACTTGTGGCTCTCAAACAACTCCTCGTTGAACGGAGGCAGCGGAATTGGTGCACGAGGACACAGCTAGAATCCCTAATCGGGAAACTCCACCACGCGTGCTTAGTCGTTTGGCCGGGACGTACCTTTCTACGCCGTATGATCAATTTGCTTTACGCATTCCGCAGTCGTAATCATCCGATTCGTCTTAACGTAGAATTTCGGCTTGATCTTCAGTGGTGGTGTGATTTGTCGAGGAAGGGAATGGTATCAATTTCCTCCTCCCAGGGCTCGTTCAATTGGCTGATCTACATATTACCTCGGACGCGGCCGGATCTATCGGTTACGGTGCTGTGTATCAGTAGCAGTGGTTTAATCACAAGTGGTTACCATCTCAGGTCCCACTGTCCATCGCCTATAAAGAGTTTTTTCCTGTTGTGATAGCTAGCCGCTCATTTGTGGGGTTCTCAGTGCGCTCGTCTACGCGTTTGCTTTCATCTGGATAATTTGTCCGTTGTTCATATCCTGAATTCCCGCACCTCGAGGGATTATCATATCATGCACCTCTTGCGTTCCCTCCCTGGGTAGCCGCACGCTTCAACTTTATTTTTGAGGCTCAACATATCCCTGGCCTAGACAGTCTAGTTGCTGACGCACTTCTCCGTTTTAATTGGCAGGCGTTCCACCAACTCGCACCCGACTGTGCTCCATTGCCAATCCCAATTCCGGACTGGCTCTTGGACCGACTGGATCCCGCGAATTAGAACTACAATGTCAAAATTACATGAAACACGGCTTGGCGTCGTCGACCCACAGGACTTACTCGTCTGCCCAACGGTCGTTTTACATTTCTGCCGTGCTACCAATCGGGTAAACACTAACGGCTCCCCGCTACCAGCTACCGAATGGACGCTGTGTCTTTAGGCTACGTGGTTGTCGCGGATGTAAAACCTGTTACGATCTGCAGTCCGAGCTCTGCATATTGAACAAGCTTTTGGTGATCCTTTGAAAGATTGCCTTCGTCTACCATTTACACGTGCTTTCTTCATGGAGCGTCTACGCAAGTTGTTCGAGGCAGCTGGTATTACCGGTCATTTTAGAAGCCACCATTTTTCGATTTGGTGCGGCTACGTCTGCGGCTTTAGCAGGGGTCCCGGAGCACCTGATCCAAACTTTGGGACGGTGGACTAGCACCGCCTACTTATCTTATTACGGACTCCTCGCACTTTATCTAACATAGAAAATATAATTTGCTAAGTGCGACTTTAATAAATGTGATAGTAGTTCGAGGTTGTTCCTTCGTCTGTCGTGGTAGGTGCCGGTATACTGTGGCCCGTTGGACAGCGGTCAGTTGTTGGAGATAGTGCCATGGCAATCTACCAAGGCACTTCCTCTTCAGGCGCACAACTTGTTGTCGTGCGCTTGAAGGGACTGACCGTCTTGGTGGTCTGCCTTGGCAGAGATGTCATGGCAAACGCCTATTGCTTCTCTGATTACCCTAATTGCTATTGCTTAGTTTGCTGGCTATTTGCTCATGGCCCAATTGCTTACAGTTACTTTGCTTGCTGACAAGGCTAGATTGCTGACTAGCCTGGGCTAGATTGCTGACTAGCCTGGTCACCAACGGCACCTACCTCCAAACAACGCATATTCTGCAGTTAAATGTGGTTAAATATAAGATATATTTAAGCGAAGTTAACTGCTGATGTATTAGGGGAGTATTAGGGGAGTCCCTTACGTCACTTACGTTAAGGGGTTTCCCGCGCATTCGAGATTCATTGAGCGTCTGTTGCTCTGCTACAAGTAGCGTCTTTGCTCAGCTTGTGCTCCCCCTTCGCCCTTTCCCCACCCGTGTTAGATACGAAGTATAGAATCCTATAGATCGTATATGTTATTGCACTGACTTGTCAGTGTGACTGGTGTCGGTGGTCTGCCTTGGCAGAGTTGTCATGGCAAACGCCTATTGCTTCTCTGATTATCCTAATTGCTATTGCTTAGTTTGCTGGCTATTTGCTCATGGCCCAATTGCTTACAGTTACTTTGCTTGCTGACAAGGCTAGATTGCTGACTAGCCTGGGCTAGATTGCTGACTAGCCTGGTCACCAACGGCACCTACCTCCAAACAACGCATATTCTGCAGTTAAATGTGGTTAAATATAAGATATATTTAAGCGAAGTTAACTGCTGATGTATTAGGGGAGTATTAGGGGAGTCCCTTACGTCACTTACTTTAAGGGGTTTCCCGCGCATTCGAGATTCATTGAGCGTCTGTTGCTTTGCTACAAGTAGCGTCTTTGCTCAGCTTGTGCTCCCCCTTCGCCCTTTCCCCACCCGTGTTAGATACGAAGTATAGAATCCTATAGATCGTATATGTTATTGCACTGACTTGTCAGTGTGACTGGTGTCGGTGGTCTGCCTTGGCAGAGTTGTCATGGCAAACGCCTATTGCTTCTCTGATTACCCTAATTGCTATTGCTTAGTTTACTGGCTATTTGCTCATGGCCCAATTGCTTACAGTTACTTTGCTTGCTAACAAGGCTAGATTGCTGACTAGCCTGGGCTAGATTGCTGACTAGCCAACGGCACCTACCTCCAAACAACGCATATTCTGCAGTTAATATATATATATATATATATATATATATATATATATATATTATACTGATGTATTAGGGGAGTATTAGGGGAGTCCCTTACGTCACTTACTTTAAGGGGTTTCCCGCGCATTCGAGATTCATTGAGCGTCTGTTGCTTTGCTACAAGTAGCGTCTTTGCTCAGCTTGTGCTCCCCCTTCGCCCTTTCCCCACCCGTGTTAGATACGAAGTATAGAATCCTATAGATCGTATATGTTATTGCACTGACTTGTCAGTGTGACTGGTGTCGGTGGTCTGCCTTGGCAGAGTTGTCATGGCAAACGCCTATTGCTTCTCTGATTACCCTAATTGCTATTGCTTAGTTTACTGGCTATTTGCTCATGGCCCAATTGCTTACAGTTACTTTGCTTGCTAACAAGGCTAGATTGCTGACTAGCCTGGGCTAGATTGCTGACTAGCCAACGGCACCTACCTCCAAACAACGCATATTCTGCAGTTAATATATATATATATATATATATATATATATATATATATATATATATATATATATATATATATATATGTATGTATGTATGTATACACTGTAAATTTCAAGTAGTAAAATTTGCTCTCTTGAGGGTTAAAATTTACTCTCGATGATGGAGTATGGGATTTTCGGGTAAAAGTTACCCCTTTTCGGTGTGTAATAATTACCCGGAAGGTGAAATATCAGAGAGTAATCTGAGATAGTGGAGTAAAAGTAAGAAGTCGAGTAATAATTACCCCACTGTGTGGGGTAAACTCTTCATTCAAATGGGGGTAACTTTAATGGTGTGAAGACGAGCGTTTTTTTCAAAATGGCGGGTTAATGGCGATTTGAAAGAAAAGATCGAATAAGGAAAGCTGGGAACTTGTGGACTTCAGATTCAAGTTTTATATTGTCACTCGCAGACTTCTTTTTGTCGCTTCCTGCTGTCGATTATACAAGGTAAGCGCTTACCCTTAAATACGTGACGATTTTTATAGTTTAATCAGCGAAGGAGTGGAGTACACTATATATTACGGCCTGTAAATATCTTTCTTAATCAACCGGTGCCTGCTTCATGTTTTAAGGTCGAACCGAACATGTTACTTCACGGTTCTGCTCTAAATGTGTAGTTTTATAAGTAATATATACTACATGAGCGGCCGTGTTGTGTTATTATTGAGTATTTTAAAGATGATGTGCAAAGTATATATAATATTAAATTTATAGTAGAGAATTTGTTTGAGACGCAAATGCTAACCAGAATAAACGTATAAGGCTGAGTGTACAATTTAGCTACTGTATGCTAATTCTAACCTCTCGCGGATTGAAATTGAATGATTAAACTCGTCTCCATATTATATAAGGCAGTTGGATTCAGTAAAATAAAATTACAACGTATACCAGTAAATAAGGCATTGTCACTTCAAATAGTGCAGTATTGTAATACACTAAAGAAGTTAAAGGACAATGTCAATGTACGTTTTGTGTGTTGTCAGACCGATATAAAGAATAAAACTTGTTATTGTAAACGGAGGTAAGCAACTTTGGTAAGGGCAAAATGAATAAAAGACTATTATTACTAAATTAAGCAAGTGACGAAGGCATGGCATATTTATATTTCGAGAACAATTTAATTTATGAAGAGAACTAGTTTATTTGTTTCATATAGCGCAAATATCTTACTAGATAGCGATAAAGAACTAAAGTCAGATAGAATATAGAATTATGTTTTATTACAACATGCAAAGTTTAAAAATATAACAAATATTTCTGTGGCGACTTTTGTCTGTAGACTCGACAGCTAAACTGAGAAATGCCAGTACATTATCGACCTCGATTACCGCATAAACCAATCATAGTTTGCGCTTTCCTCTTATCTTATTAACATCTCCTACGCAAACACTTGAGATTTCAGAACAGCTGTTGAATTTGGAAAGATTTATTAGGGCAAGACATGCATGTAGTTATCGCAAGGCCAAACTACAACGTTCGTTCCCAAATTTTAGTACTATAATATTCGTGTTCATCTAGATATATATGTATAATACGCAACCAAGTTTAGATACTCTTAATCACCTTCTCTATCAAACTGGCTATGTTGAAACGCAAATGACCTATTAGCATTTATGGCGGTTAACAATTCAACTCGGCTGATACAGAGGTTTTGGCTTGTTCTTTAGATTTTTGATTGCAGTGAACAGACTGACAAAGAATGATATCATTGATATGTTGTTGCTCAACATTGTCATTGTGTGGATTGAAAGGTAAGAAGTTTTAATGAAAATAAAATATTATGTATTTTATAGTTAATTATGATCACGCATTGCAATAATTTGTAATTTTCTTCTTACACTTGTTCTTCACTTGTATATCTTTATAGTCTGTACAGCTTTATAGTTTGTGTGTCGTTTGTTTAATATATGAGTGCGGTAATTCCAAAAGCGCGAAAGCAATGGTATATGTATCTTTGGAACAGCATAGTAAATGTATATCTTTACACATCTTAGTGAATACGCGCGTAAAATATAATGTAAAAATACAATTAAAGTATATAAGAATTCAAATGTTCTTCACGTGCCGAAGTCTTGAGTTGACACGACTTGAGACGGAGCGTTGAGGTGTCGCGCCTTGCGAGTGGAGCTATTTGAATTCTGTCTTGGTAAGATATGTATTGTTACTGTGCTGAAGACTTGGGTTGACACGACCTGAGTCAGAACGTGAGGTGGCACGCCTTGCGAAAGTGACAATATGTTTATGCTTACCATGTTTCATTGAATAAAATGTGGACAATAATAATATATCTTTGCCTACATCCTAGAGTTAAATTTTGAAGCATTTATATATGTATATAAGTCAATCTAAATGTTAATGAATTAAAATAAGATTAGAAATGAAAACATAAAATTGCATTAAGTTATTTTATAGAACAATTGTGAATCAGTTTTTAGGACACATTAATTTTGCAAGAAGAAGGCAATACACTAGAATTAGTTATTAGATTTTCAGTGCATATGTGCAACGCATACAGTATATCAAGTTTATAGGCAGCAGCTATGAAATACTGATTTAAGATAAAGACTAAACTACAGCCTATTTACTTTTACTTATCTATTCAGTAAATAGCTGTACACTATGTTAGCGTAAATTTATTGCTTTGGCATTTTTACTAAATTATTTGTTTGTATTTTATTTTTCAAAGCCAACAAAGACTTCTTTTAGACGTAGGACCAGAAGAACGTACTTTGTTCAGAAAAGGAAGTTGTTGCCACAAGATGTAAAGTTTATCAGAACGGTTTCTTCTTGCAAATGAAAAGTGTATAGTTCGCATATATAACAATTATTGATAATCTATTTCTGTTTTATGCCTAAATAAAGTCAAATCGATGGCAATGTAGCTCAGCATGGGTATAACCATGTCAATTATAATTTTTTGGAGAATTTCGTTCCTAAATTTAGTTGTTCCTAGAGAATGCAGCTAAGTTATTTGCTCCAAAGTTGGGATTAAAGATGCTGCATCAAAAAGATTTCTTTGCAAAAATGTATTTCGGTTTTGCATGATAACTATTTCATTTTGCATATTTGGTAATTTAATTTAATTTATTTCATTCTGTGTTATAATATTATCATATTATATAATATAAATGTTTTGCCTATATTCATGTGGCCTTCTTCAGTGAATGCATGCATAAAAGACTAGTAGATTAAAAACAGTAACTAAATGATTAAAAACATTTGGAACTGCTATGGTTAACAAATCTATAATATTCCTATCATATTGCCATTCTAAGTTTGTTCAATCCCAATAAAATCAAAGTCAATTAGAGAATGTAGTGTCTTAATTGTTAAAATGGACAGCAATTTCACAGGCTCTTGTTAACCATCGAGGATTTATGCATGATACGGATCTGAGTTAATTTAAAATAAGCTAGTATAGATCACTCATATTGCATGTGAAACGAAATAGATAGTGTTTCTAGATTCCCAATTGGCTCCTGCTTGTATGATAATACTGTTGTTGTGGTGGTGCTGGTGATGAAGCTGATTTCTTTGAAGTAAGTTTGACAAAAGGTGAAGTGTATGCGCGCATATTTGCATTTAAACATTTTAACTGGTGTAAAAATTACACCATTCTAGGAGGAGTAAATATTACACCATCTCTATATTTACCCCCGAAACTCGGGGCATTTTTGGGACAGAACAGTTACCTCACTTTTTGGAGTAAAATTTACTCCTTAAATCTTACACCTTTGTTAGGAGTAAAAATTACACCTTTTTTTGAGGGGTAAAAATTACCCCCTCCTAAAATTTACCCCTCAAAACCGGGGCGTTTTTGGGACAAGCATTTACCCCCACTTTTCGGAGTAATTTTTACTCCCTGAAAATTACAGTGTATATAGACTATTTCCCAGATTTCGTCTCCCTCGCTTTTTCTACACGCGTGTAAAATGGACTCCACGCGTGTCGAGATTAGCACCCTCACCGGGCTCCGGGCCTTCGGCCCTCCGCCCGGCTCGGGGACATATGATGTGTCGTGCTCCGTTCTTTACAAACCTCGTCATAAATAAAGTAAAATCACATATATACATGCTCATTTGAATTATAATCTGTCCTGCTCCGTTCTTTAGGAACCTCGTCATAAATAAAGCAATATCACATATATACAATGCTCATTTCAATTATGATGTGCCGTGCTCCGTTCTTTAGAAATCTCGTCATAAATAAAGCAAAATCACATATATACAATGCTCATTTGAATTATAATCTGTCGTGCTCCGTTCTTTACAAACCTCGTCATAAATAAAGCAAAATCACATATATACAATACTCATTTGAATTATAATCTGTCGTGCTCCGTTCTTTACGAAACTCCTCATAAATGAAGCAATATCACATATATACAATGCACATTTCAATTATAATCTGTCGTGCTCCGTTCTTTACAAACCTCCTCATAAATAAAGCAATATCACATAATTATATACAATGCTCATTTCACCTACTCAACAAAACTTGTAATCTAGTTCTCCCCACATAAAGAAAAATAGAATCATGAAAACATTTTCTCATGTTTCTCCGAGGATGATTCTGCATGTAATAGAATTGAAACACGGATTAGCGTTAAGTTGTCGCGAGAACATCTCGTGCAGAGACGTGCACCTAAAGGCGGTTTTCCACTACGCGAAAAATGTCGCGCGAAGTGACATTTTCTTTTGTCTCGCAAGCTCTCGAGTGTAACTAATTAGCCAAGACAAAAGAAAAATGTCGAGTCGGTCGACAAATGTCGCCTAGTGGCTAGTGGGAAACCGCCTCCAATGCCTGTGCGCCTCGATAGCTCAACAGGTAGAGCGTCGGACCGGAATACCGAAGGTGTGAGTTCAAACCCCGCTCGTGTTATCATGAAAAAACACCTATTAACTATTATAAGTAACTTTAAAGAAACGCCGCATCTATATAAACCCTGTGAATAGGTTAAGTCCATTAGTCATCTGGAGATTGCGTCAAGCACGAAACACTGTGTAATGACAATCTGTATGTGTCTTAAATAGTTTTCAAATATATTACTATATATTAAGGTTTACAATTTTGTAACGGACAAAAAAATAGTCGAAAAATTACAAAGCCTCCACAAATCGGAGATAAATACTCCCAAAATAAAAACGCGTCAGTCTACATTTCCGCAAAAATAAGTGCATAAAGTTTTTTAGCTGCTTTATAACATATCTCTCTTTCCCCGACAACATCATTAAAGTAATACGGCCTACGCCATTAATATATCTCCAGCAGGTGGGAAAATTGTCTTAACTGACTAAAAATCGCGGGCGCATTATTGCTCTGTTTCTTTATTTTTGTTCGAAATGAGGCTCGTTCAGGTTTGAATGTTTTGTTAGCTGAAATATTTGGTAAGCTGAAGAAGAGAAACCTTGGCGATTTAAAACTGGTTGTGATGACTTTCATGTGAGCTATATATTCCTATGATCGGAGTTATGGAAACCTTGGATTATTCGAGGAGAATATGCAACAAACAGGGGTTTTCGTTTCGATGTGCATTTTGTTTGTGTCGACAAACTGTATAAACAGCAAAATACTACTAAAAGGTGAGTTGAAGTATCTAGATCATATGTTTATTTTTAAAAATATTGTGTGAATTGTTAATATTGAAGCCCACTTGACGGTGTAAATTTATCGCCTAGTTGCTTAATATCCTAAAACAGTTAAAATCACTGCTTTTGAACGAGCCATAGTTAAAAATTTAGCCCTTTGCCACCCAAATTTTATTATCTTAAACTATCCATAGTTCTTTGCTCCATCCACTGAAATAAATGACAACCTCCGGAAAAATCGAAAACAAACTGAATCTTGTGCACTTTCGCCTGTCCATAGGAAATTGCGATAACAGTCGGCTTAGGAAATGTGCTTGAATTACCGTATATTGTTTGTTAATCGTCTAAATGAAACTTGACAACTGCTTACAGGTTCTTGCAGTATGACTAAAACCAGTCTGTTTAAGAATCAACTGCATTTCCGAAGCCTAGGCGAACTGTAAAATTTGCCCATTTTCGGTACACAATTTTGTCAGCTATAAAAAGCGACGAAAGCCAATAAATTTAAATTTTCGCCTATTTCACCAATTTTTTTTTCTATCAAAGTATGCCCTCGATCCTAATTATTAACATGGTACCAGTGTCTGAGTTTTAAAAAATCGTAAACACTCTGATTTTACGCTTTGAATTCGAGTCACTTGGAGCCGCCATTTTGGATTTGGGACTTTCGCTGGTGGCTACGTGAAGTGTTGAAAGCATGTTCGAACTGACAAACTGACATCCGCAACTATGAACACAGAAACCGTAGAAATCATTTTGGCACTCAAATTATTATTATTAATTAATAAACAACGACTTACAAAGATAAATACAGTTTTATATATCTTATATATCATCTATTATTAAAATTAACAACCGTTCATTTTTGTATGCATCCTCCAGGAAGGCTTCAAGGTTTTGTTTATGGTTTTCAGCAAGGGAATTTAAAGAATTGGTAAGTGATTCTCCTAACTGATTTTCTGTGTGAACCCTTCTTGATTTAAATGACTGCTGTGAAGGTATAGCCCACGATCAGCCTGCGGAGGGTTACACTGCTGGCTGAGACAATAACACAGTTTATAAATAATAGATACTGTTCTTTTCTTGTTTAGGTTTATTCACTGTTTGGAATGACGAGGTGCTATAACAGCAGCAAGAATGGTATCAAACAGTGTTGGAGCACCAGCAGACATACATATTAATCTGAACTGCTCAGGGTCATATTCTGGACATTTTTTTTTCATGACAAACTCCTTATGGATGAAATTCTTTATTATTGTCAATTCTTCTCTTATATCAAACCCTGTTAATTAAATTAAAAATGTAATCCGTAAATAACTATGAATGAAAAAAAAACAACACCAGGTAAAACAACTTCTCCGTTAGACCTCGCCGAATTATACCAAAACACGTTTCTTCAGTTTCCAATTCGAGTATATTTATCATCTCTGGATTTATAGCGCATTCTTTGTGACTGTGGGCTTTAAATTTTGCAGCTGTGGGCTTCCTTGGTCGACCTTTCTGTCTTAACTTAGATCCGACTTGCTGTAAAAAGACTTTAATGAGAGTCCAGCTCCCCAGCACTTTCTTATAAAAATAGAGGAATATAAAGGATATGTTGTACTTACATTGTGAAAAGTTGCCCCAGCTTTTGTGGCGGTTTATAGTTCTGACACAATAATTGCATATTTTTTCTGAATTATCGGACGTCTCAGATATACCGAAGCAGCTTGTAATTGACGACTGGTACGTATTTACGTTGAATAAAAACACAAATCATACATTGTTCAACAGACAATGTAGTTCTCCAAAACAAAAGTAAACAAATAAAAATCAGAAGAAATTTCGCCGTCGGAAGTGAACTTTTCATTTTTGTTTGTTTATATTTTCGAATTCACCGCGAGAAAAGCGGGAAATCCCGCATCTCGCGGTTTACGTGGGCAGTTTCGTGTTTGGGTTTGCGTGGTTGCTTAGTTTCGCGCATGCTCAGACAATTTTCCCACCTGTTTATATCTCCTAAAGCGGCAATAAACAGTGCCTCTATATTTTCTTGCGCACGTTTACCTGTACTACACCTGCACTTTCCACAATATTTTCTTTGACTCCTATCAACGTCATACATTTTAACTTAACCACCCTTTCACTCACAAATCGCAGTTCATTCATACTTTCACCTTCTCATGCATTTCTCATCGTTTAACATAACAGCAATTACATTTTTGTGGCCACCGCTGACCTTCAGCGGGAGCCACTATGTCGGCGTGATCTTGCTCGCTTGCTTGCTTGCTTGTCTTGGACCTCACTTACGTCATACTCGACAACTATCGTGACATGATCGCCAGTCGGGTCAACGCGGATTCACCGAAAGTCGACGATACATAGGGTCAGAACAAATATATCTCGCTTTTCAAAGAACATGCTTAATAATATAGCATTTTTCGTAAATTTCGTGAAGTTCTAGGCTATACTACACGAAATACAATAGCTTTTAAATAAACACTCTACTTTATTATGTTCACTCCAAACCATTCCCGTGCGCCTCCGGGTTTGTGTTTACAATCTTTAACTTCGCTGACGCTCAGACACTTTAAACTAAAATTTTAAACTACCATGCTCCGTAAATTTCGTGTTGTTCTAATTCTTCTTAAATTTTGTTTTCTTCTTAAATCAGCAAATATCAGCGGGTTTCAAATTTCACGCACCCGTCATAACAAAGAAACATGAATATCTCCGCAAATGCGCAGTAGCGGTTGTGATTCACCCAAAAATTAGTATAATCGTATTCCTTTTACTATTGATGTTGATAATACTTTTGATTTACCTACACTGGAAGCCTTGAATTATCGATTACTCTTGACAATGTGATAGCCAGTGAGGTTTGGGACATTGCAACTCCGCGGTGGACATATACATGCGTAGCATGCCTATTTTTAATACTCCAAAGAACCCCGAACTGTTACATAATCCTTAATTAAGCTTACAAGTTATTACAGCCTTAATTCATGACAGTTTTAATGTTAATTCAAACACTCGACTTCCTTTCACTTCCGCTCAAATGCAGATACTGCTTATGATATAAGTCAAAATAAAACCACTGTTCACATTTCTTTGACGCATTCCCCAAAATCCATTTCAATTGATTACACCTCGCTCTCATTTTACTTCTTTTCCAATATGTCGATGACAAAATCCATTCATTTGCTACAGTTGGTGCACACCCATTACATGTTAGGAACAACAACAGCTTAAAAGTTCCTTCGTCCAAAATCGGCTTACTCCAAAATATCCTCACCATCTATCTCTTTCGGCCATACAGAAATTGGATAAAATACATCACCGTCTATTATAGTTTCAACAACGCACGTCTTATCACTACTTTCTTAATTCCCCTGAGCAAACTAAAAACCCTTCAAACTCCGTAATTATTTCTTTACCTTTCCAAGTCATATATATTATCCAACTAACTTATAGTGTTTTCTCATCTCCTATATCATGTTACAACCTATTCTCCACTAAGAATATTGAAAACAATTAAGTAATAAATACAGGTACAGTACATGTTCCATTACCTCTGGGAGCAACTTATCACATAACCTTTCAAAAACCTTGCAGTATTACGCCAATATTCACAAATAACATCTTAATTATATAAACATTTTATTACACTAATATTATTATTATTATTATTATTATTATTATTATTATTATTATTATTATTATTATTATTATTATTATTATTATCATTATTATTATTATTATTACTATCATTATCATTATTATTATTGTTATTATTATTATTATTATTATTATTATTATTACTATTATTATTATTATTATTATTATTATTATTATTATTATTATTATTATTATTATTATCACTATTAGATCTTAAAAGTTCATCATAACCTTATATACGAAGTCCTTAAATACCATCACATCCCTGTTCACATCGAAAATCTTGTCCGTAGTTCTCTACACTGATTTCCAAACTTCAATATCACTGAAGATTTCAACACACCTTTCATCAGCATTGGTCGTGGTGTACTTCAAGGCGACTGTCTCAGCCCCCTCTTATTTAATATGTCATTTAACACTTTCGTTCAACACATCAAATCTGAAAAATACCGTGAACTTGGTTTCTGGAATATTAGCAATAATGGACTCCCATTTAATCCAACCCACTGGCTTCAATTTGCCGACGACGCAGCCGTGATTAGCAGTCAAGAAAATGAAAATCAAATTCTTCTTAACCATTTCACAATCTGGTGCCAATGGGCTAATATGATTACATGTGTTGACAAATGTTCAACATTTGGTATAAAAAAGGAATCAACAAAATCTGTCCAATATCTACCAAAGCTCTTCGTCAATCACAATCTTGTACCGCGTGTCGAAAATGATAAATCTGTCAGTTACTTAGGTCGCTATTTTGATTTCAATATATCTATAACTAAGAACACAAATTAGAACTTTACGACATGATTAACAACATGATGAACGAAATTGATATCTTACCTTTACACCCCAGAAACAAAATTATTTTGTACAATCGCTATTTACTTTCGAAGATTTCCTGGCACTTCACTGTCATGATATATCGAAAACCTGGGTCTGCGAACAACTAGATAATACTGCGTCAAAATATATCCGAAAATGGCTTGAACTGTCTATTTCTGGAACAATCAGCAACGTCTGCTCTCTCATAATAAATTAGGTTTAAACATCATTCTTCCCTCAACCAAATTTATCCAATGTCAAACCGTCTCTCGATGCGTTCTAAAATCTTCGCTAAATGAAGATATCAGAAACCTATGGAAGGACACGAGCAACAACAAAAATGTGCAATACGACACATACAAAAAACACTAAAGATGTTTTGAAAGCCGTCAGAAAAGAGCACGAAGACAGGCTTCAAAATAACGTCATTTCACAAGGTTCTTTCTTTTCAAATATCTGTAAGTAAGTAAGGTAAGTAAGGACTGGGGGCTAATCATCCTTACTTGCAGCCAGTGGCTGAATTGCAAAGGACGCAGATCAACGTGGCCGTGTCGAGGCATATCAAGGCGCTCGAAGCAGCCGCCAACGACACAGTTCAGACCACGGATCACAGCTGAGATGTTAGGTGTTGATTTTATGGAGGGAGGAAAACCGGAGAACCCGGCGAAAAACCCTCGAAGCACAGGAGAGATCAACTACAAACTCTACTCACATGAGTCCAAGCCGGACAACGGGGTCATTCCCAAGCGGTCACCCATCCAAGTACTAACCCCGTCTAACCGGGCTTAACTATTGGTGAGAGGCAGCGCGCTAACAGCACACGCCACCCGTGAACATTCTACATCCACGTTCAACTCCATATGGCCTTCCGTCCAACGCAACCGCCCCAAGAACATCTTCAACTTCACCATTCGATACATCAACAACACACTTCCGACACGCAAAAATTTATCGAAATGGGGAATCTCTCCAAGCCCGATACCTCACATTGGAAAGCAGCAAAGCACGTCTTAAGATATCTAAAGGGAACAATCGGTCTACGATTGACTTTCGTTAAGAACTCCAACATGAAGCTTATCGGTGATGCAGATGCGGACTGGAGCGGTGATCTCGGTGATCTCGATGATCGAAAGTCCACAACTGGCTACTATTTCAAATTCGAAGGAAATGGCGCAGCTATAAGTTGGGAAGTAAAGAAACAAGCGACACACTCTAAAAACTAGTGTGTAATTATACACACCTAAGGTGTGTACGAATACACATCTTTTGGAAAAAAGGTGTGTATAAATACACATCTTTTGCAATATTCATGACAAGGTGTGCATTTATACACACCTTTCATCCCAAAGGTGTGTATTGGTACACACCTTAGGTGTGTACGAATACACACCTTGGATTTATTCAATTACACACCTTTGCTCTGCACACCTTCTAGCTACAAAGATGTGTATTTATACACACCTTCTTGGCAAATACACGCCTTAGCTCACTACACACCTTACAGCTATACACACCTTTTTGGCAAATACACACCTTAGCTCATTACACGCCTTACAGTTATACACACCTTTTTGGCAAATACACACCTTACAGCTATACACACCTTGGGCATTACACACCTTTGTTCTAGAAATACACACCTTATTTATATATTATATGTTATACTTATTTATGCGTCGGAATGTTATACATCTGTATTTGGCATTTTAAAACAAAATTTAAGGGATGCGTTTTGTTTGAAGACTACGGTCAGCTAGAAAAAAAAACTGCGGCGATTTGTAGTTTGTGACTTTGTTATCCTTGAACTCAAAGACTCGGCTTGCGAGGTTGATTAATTTGAACTCAATTTAAAAGCTCCATGCCATGAAAAAGCTCCATGCAAGCATTTACCATTTTATGTTTTCTTTTTGGACTTTAACATACCTCTAGAGATTCCTCAGTCGAAATTTTCGATTTGTCATATCCAGATCAGTACGTCGTCAATAAAAGCTTACAAGAAGTTTCGCTAAAAGTGATAACCGGCCGGCCCCTTGCCCCTTGCCCATCGCCCCCCCCCCCCCAAATTGCTACTTAAATTACACACATGTGTTTTCATGCCTTCGAGTCTACTTCGCCTTGGTACTAAAGTCTTTGTCGTTTTATATACTTTGTATCTGGTTGTACGATGGACATTAAAACAATGTCAGCTCAGCAATTAATGAGTTTTTTAAGCGGCCAAAAAGTTCCTAATTTGGGTTTGGTTTTCCCCGCAGAAGCAGCTCAGAAGTTATATGGTGAGTATTCATGTTTCAATAATTTGGTGTCGACATATTGCAGTGATCGCATGTTGCCATGTGGCTTATACCTTTTAGCAGTCTTTTATTTATATCTGATTTAATATGTCTCACTGTTGTTAATATTTTATTGTTATACTGTTTGGATTACTAACTATAATTTTTCTAATTACAGATCAAGGTATTGATGGGCCAAACTAATGTTTGCTAATGGCCGACATTGACGAATTCAAAGCTATCGTCCCGACGACAACACATCGCCTTCAACTAAAGCACATAATCTCTTCAGTAGAAACGGTAAACTCTATTATAATACTAAGTCTATCTTTATAAGTTTCATAAATAGTATTAAAGTAGCAGAAAAGTATTATGGTTGAAAGTAATGTGCTTGGGTCGTTTGCTTCAAGTCTTGTAACCAAGATGGTGGCAAATAGTAAATTTGTTTATATGAGTTGTTGTTATTCCGCGTATTTACCTAAGTTCATCACAACCAGCCATGTAACTTCAAGTATATTTAACTTCAAGTATATTTAACTTCAATTATATAGTCAACAGGTAATAGAAAAGTAGTTTAAGTCTTTAGTTGGGCTATATTGCCAATGACAAAACATTGGATTTTGGAATTGAAGTCTTATATAAGCGTTTGTAAAAGCAAATCAAAACAGCAAGGCTATGACTTTACTCTTAAAACTGTAAATTTACTTTAAGGGTGGAGTAATGTCATTGCAGTTAGGGTAAATTCTATTAGCAAGCTCCTGGGGATGAGGCGAAAGGCTACATCGACCAAACAGATAATTAAGGAATATCCTTTCATGACCCAACCAGAACATGTAAGTAAATTGAATTTTATTTTGCGGTGTTTGTCCATTTTAAACAAGAAAAACTATTCAAGATTTTTGCAATGGGTCACCAAGTCATTCTAACTGCCCTATTTAGCCCACTTTTATTATAATTTTACAACCCCTCTTCAATATTGCCCATTCTCCAATTCCCTACCCTTGCTGGGGGAAATTTACCCAGTAGAAGAATACTGCCATGCAGCTAATCCATTATTCAACTGCCTGCAAATTTTCTCTTGTTAACACATTAGCTGGCATTTGTCCAGATGTGTCTTAGTATTAGTTAGTATTTAACTCGGTTGAAACTCGAATGGCAGAATAAATAATCTTTAGAGTGGTAACAGTTAATGATGTAATTGATATTTTATTGTATGTCCTAGAAATTTAATGATCGTATATACAGCCATTTCACCGTGACTCATGTGACCAAGTCACAAAAATTTTAGGATTCAATTGTATGTTTCGGCCACGTCTGATTTAGAAAAACCCAAACTCACTTCAGGCAAGAAACTATCTAGGGAGATATTCAAGATGATTTGTTTAATTCCTGATAATTATACTCACAGCCTCAGATATAGCCATTTACTTTTTGTGACTCACGTGACAGCCAGAAAAGAAAAAATTCTAACCTAATGGTATTCTTATCTATTTTCCTGGCAACTTAATAATTTTATATTTTTCTAACTTTCATAAAAAAATATACTGGGACATGATCACTATGACTCTCAATTGACTTTTTTGAAAATCATCTTTTGTTTAAGAAACGATCTTACAAATGCAGCGTGACTCACATGACACAAAAATGTGACTCACATGACTGGTGACAAATATAACCAATTAACTCAGTTTAAACATGTAAAATGAACAATTTTTGGCTAGGTTAGCATCATAGTCAACAGAACTATGCATGTTTAATCAAACTTACTCCACAGCATGAATCACGTAACAAAAAATGTGACTCACGTGACCAATAACAAATTATACCTAGAAACCCAGTAAAAACTGATGTAACATTAAAAATTTCTGGTGAAAATACCAGTTAATCAAGGCAAGTAATCAACGCTTGCAAGTGATGTATTTATTTTTTTGTTGTAGACTGCGTAATGATGTAATCCTTTTCCCATTGCTTGGAAAGCCCGCCTTAAATTAGTTCTGTTACCCCACTAACTGGCAGTACTCTTGCACTGGCAAGTAAAATTGTACCTATATTTATATTTTATCTGACTGACTAATTCAAGGTTGACTTAAGTCATTAGTGCAAGAGTACTGTCCTGCAGTAGAAGGGTACTATAAATGGGTTAAACAAGAGAGAGAACCCATTTATTGAAATACTCTCCACAAGACTTATACATGGGAAAATGCTTGGTGGTCAACTGCTTTATGCCATGTGGAAGCGAGCAAATTTCGTTAAATTGTATATATTTGCTACCCAAGATAAGGTCAATACCTATAATGAATACTGAACTCGATCCGATAACTGTGTTTCCATTTGGAGTTGACCACCAAGCGCTAAACCTATCACGTGACTGAAATCCAGCTGTTGGTTTTAATTTTCTGATGTCAGGCAGAATAAGATGTAAAGAGCGTGCATCTGTGTTCATGCATTGCCAGTTATTGTGTTAACCTGTTAGCTTGAAGTGCTAAAGTAGGGCAATTTGCAAGCTGATGGTGTAACACCAAAACAACGTTTAAATCTTGTAGTTGTTCAGGTATTAAATAAGTATCTGTAATTCCTATTTTAATATTTCATTTTTTCCCTCCTTTTAGCCTTCGTCACAGCCCAGCAAGATGTTCCGGTCAAGGACCATTGAGTTTAAAATTGTTTGCACTGGAACAGAATTACTGATATAAACCAGATATTTATTGCTGGAGAGGATGAAGCGATCGTGGAGTGTCCCACCAAGGAACTATTAGACGGTTTATTATATGTTATTGCTTGTTATTATGTGTTTCATGTGTCTTATCCAGTTTGTTTTAAAGGTGTTTTAAGTTTTTTACAAGACATTGGTTTATGTTGTGTGGACGATGTTTATCGTGGGTCAAAATATTGCTCGTTTTTAGCTGAAGTAAAAAGGAAAATTTCATTGTAAATATATAGCCAGTTGTTCGTTGTAAATAGTGAGCTTAAGCAAGCAACGCTTTTGACGCCACGGACGTCAGATTTCCGAGAGGAGCCTGGATTAAAAACTGCGTTTGTGTCAGTTTGTGGTGATCTTCAACGAATATAGCAAAACTTGAGGTCTTTAATGTCTATGGCGTCCTCACACGAGCGTCTTGATGAAACACGCCGCGAAAATTAGGTCAGCTAACTTTCGCGTGACGTCCGTCACCGTGTTGACAAAAACGTCGCTTGCTTAAGCTCACTAATAATGTATCTATAACTCATCGAAACTTGTATATTTTATCTTCATAGGCATTAAATATTTTATAGTTTTTAATTTTTTGAGTTTCTGTTTCTAGAAAATTTCTACCTTTCGTAGCCGTTGACGCGATGACTGGTGTTTATTTATACACACCTTTCGATACACATCTAAAGGTGTGTATAAATAAACGCCTTAAGGTGTGCTGTTACAGCACACCTTAAGGTGTGTATGCGTCTAGGAAATGCACACCTTAGGTGTGTATAAATACACACCTTTCTAGAAAACACGGCTTAAGGTGTGCGAATTTGGCGACAAGCAAATTGCACGCCTTAAGGTGTGTAATAATACACACCTTAATTGGCAAAAAGGTGTGTATAAATACACACCTTTTCCCTGCAAATACACACCTTAAGGTGTGTATAAATACACAGCAAAAGGTGTGCGAATTTGGCGACAAGAAAGGTGTGTAATATCTACACACCTTGTTTTTAGAGTGCAGTCGCGTTATCATCAACAGAAGCTGAATATCAAGCTATGGCAGCGGCAGTTCAAGAAGCAATTTATCTTAGATCAGTAATGAAAGATTTTGGTTATCCCGTGAAAGAGCCAACCCAAATCGGAGAAGATAACCAATCGTGTATCAAGATGTGTCACAACCCAGTTATGTACAAGAGATCGAAACATATCGACACGAAGCTACATTTTATCAGAGAAAGAGTAGAAAACGGAGAAGTCGGAATTCATTACATTCCAACGGACGATATGACAGCGGATATATTGACCAAGTCTTTAACACGTGTTAAAGTTGAAAAACATCGTTGTGTTTTATTGGGTAACTGAACTAGCTGAAGCATGAGAACAGACTCATCATAGTGACTACAAATCTGAGTCTGAGTGGGGGTGTTGATATATTAGAGTATTCAAGTATTAACTGGTATATATATATATATATATATGGTATATATATATATATATATATATATATATATATATATATATATATATATATATATATATATATATATATATATATATATATATATATATATATTGTGGGTTTTGGTCTACGAAACGCAAAGAGTGCTCGATAACATATAGTTAGAGCAAATATAGATTTTCGCTTACCTCAAAAGTCTGCAACAGGCTGTTTCATCTAAAAAAGAATCTTCAGGCAGATGACAATTTTCGAAAACAGGGGGTGCTTATATCCTTCCTGCCGAAACGTGGGAGTGTGGGGGAGAAACAATACATGCATTCATGGCTTTTGTTGCGCTGTTTGCGCGGAATTTATTTCGATGACGACATTGACTGATAATTTCTGCTATTTTGTTGAGTAAACAATTCTTGTTTTTATCTTTCAAAATATAAAATTTTTCTTCTAAACATAAATTACATCGTTTTGAACATCCCGTGTACGAAATAGAATGTTTTAAAATTTGCCAATTAATACTAAAATCCTTAATGTTTTCTTTCAATGCCCAAATATATTTCGAAAGCTCGGTGTCGTTTGCATGCTTTTTATGCTGAAAAGATTTAGTGTGGTTGGCCAATCGCTCTTTGAATGTGGTTGAAGTCATGCCAATGTAATTCTTGATCGTGTTTGTGTTGTTTACTGTGACTGTTGCTTTGTATACTATGTCCCTAGTCATGCATTGTTTTCTAAGTGGACAATTCGTGTTTTTCCTACAATTGCAACTGCTAGTGTCCTTATCCTGTGGCATGTTATTCCTAGATATGTGTGCACTGTGTTTAGTGATTATTGACTTAACATTGTTCATGCAGCTGTAACTTACTTTGACTGTGTTTCTGTTAAAAATCTTATGGAGCTTGTGGTGTGGTGGGAAGTGTTTGTCAATTAGGTTTAGGAAATTACGTCCTATGTTTGTGCTTACACTCTTGCTAAAAGGTGGGTTGAACCAAGTGATGTTGCGTTGCCTATTCCTGCGTGGTTGCTGTGCTGTGTGTTGAGTGTAGCTAAGATCATGATCAAAGTTGCTGTGCCTAAGTGCGTTCTGATATATGGGTGCAGTTTTTCACCATCTGCCTGAAGATTCTTTTTTAGATGAAACAGCATGTTGCAGACTTTTGAGGTAAGCGAATATATATATATATATATATATATATATATATATATATATATATATATATATATATATATATATATATATATATATGGTAATAAGGTTGTTCTCCGAGTGTAACGAAACCAAACTGGGAAGCATTTTAAAAATGCAGACCCCAGTAGGAATCGAACCCACGACCTTCCAATATATATATATATATATATATATATATATATATAGATATATATATAACAGTTTAAATCCTAAAATATAGTCGTTGCTACTCTGAGTTTCACGCCTCACGTCTTGAGACGATCTTCAGGCAACTGTATGTGATTGACTCAGTTCATTGTTCAATGTTATTCCGCTCTACCAAACTCCTGGTATTGAGCACTCTTCAATCTACCACAAAGGTAACACATTGGTATAATATATATATATATATATATATATATATATATATATATATATATATATATATATATATATATATATATATTGACATTTAGGGACATATAGGTACATTTAGTGAAACGGACACGTGATCTGAACGTATATCGAACGTTTCATGTTGTTGTTTCCTTTTAATGCCGAGCTAAGCAGATTCTGTATAAGCGAACTTTTTCTTCAATAAATACGCTATAAACCATAAAAGTTAACAAAATACATGTCCATACATTCCATCCGACAGATATTTTCCTATTGGAAAATCCCTTGTCCATCGGATCAATCGGATCCATCCGAACCAACAGAAATCGTCCAAGACATCTCTCTCCCAGTCCTCTTCTTTCACATCAACTATCCCATCCGACACGTATTTTCCTTTTGAAAAAATACATGTCCATCCGTTCCATCCGTCAAATATTTTCCGATACCTTGTCCATCGGATCAATCGGATCCATCCGAACCAACGGAAAACGTACAAGACATCTCTCTCCCAGTCCTCTCCTCTCACATCAACTATCCCATCCGGCAGGTATTTTCCTATTGGAAAAATATGTGTACATCCGTTCCATCCGACAAATATTTTCCGATCGAAAAAACCCTTGTCCATCGGATCAATCGGAGCCATCCGAACCAATGGAAACCGTACAAGACATCTCTCTGCCAGTCCTCTTCTCTTACATCAACTATCCCATCCGACACATATTTTCCTATTGGAAATGTCCATCGGTTCCATCCGACAAATATTTTCCGATCGGAAAAACCCTTGTCCATCGGATCAATCGGATCCATCCGAACTAACGGAAAACGTACAAGACATCTATCTCCCAGTCCTCTTCTCTCACATCAAGTATCCCATCCGACACGAATTTTCCTATTGGAAAAATACATGTCCATCCGTTCCATCCGACAAATATTTTCCGATCGGAAAAACGCTTGTCCATCGGATCAATCGGATCCATCCGAACCAACGGAAATCGTCCAAGACATCTCTCCGATTCCTCTTCTTTCACATCAACTATCCCATCCGACACGTATTTTCCTGTTGAAAAAATACATGTCCATCCGTTCCATCCGACAAATATTTTCCTATCGGAAAAACCCTTGTCCAACGGATCAATCAGATCCAACCGAACCAACGGAAAACGTACAAGACATCTCTCTCCCAGTCCTCTTTTCTCACATCAACTATCCTATCCGACACGTATTTTCCTGTTGAAAAAATACATGTCCATCCGTTCCATCCGACAAATATTTTCCTATCGGAAAAACCCTCGTCCAACGGATCAATCGGATCCATCCGAACCAACGGAAAACATCCAAGTTACCTCGAACCCAGTTCGTATTTTCCTGTTGGAATTTTTAAAAATACATGTCCATCCCTTCCATCGGACAAATATTTTCCTATCGGAAAAACCCTTGTCCATCGGACCAATTTAACAATCGTGTATCGCACGGACAAATCTATGCCCGATTGATCGATCTGAACCACATGAATTATTCTTTCTCCATCCGATTCCTATCGCCGGTATTGGACATCAATCCAATTTAGCGTCAACGGCTTCGGCGTTTTCTTCAACCAATTCGATAGCGATATGAAGATAAAACGACTGTTGAACGACGGTTGCCTGGTTTCTTCTTAATTTTAGACCCCGACTCACTAATCTCTCCCGACTCAATATTCGCCTGAAATTCTTCTTCGAATGGCTCAGAAACCGCAACAACTGACTCTAAATCACTTTCCATGTTTCCCTGAATCCAAAATTCTTACTTACTTAGGGTGTCGGCTTTTATTGTCCAGAACATTTTTCTTTACTTCAAGGTACACCAACAACGCACTATAGTATTGCTTATAATGAATTTCTGTCGATGCACTATACTCGTCACGTGATATCTTTCTCCTTTGAGCCTCAACATGATTTGCCGCCGCATGACTAATCTCTTTGAAGTTTGCCGGTTAGCCAAACCATCTCATTTTATTAACTGTGGTATGACAGGAGCATTCACTGAAACTGACAAGCAAATTTGCTGCATAGTCTTTGAGCTATAAACTCTCAAAGTTTACCATGCCTTATCCATTTTGAAGAAACTAATTGCTAGGTTAGAGTGCTTGATGACAAGTGCAATTGGACAACTATGCATAACAACTATTAATTTTAATAATCCAACGGAATCTGCACTATATATTCAATCCCTGTTTATCCTTATTTTGTAATGTCAGGAAGGCAACTTTGAAGCAAGGTGTACCCCATTTCAATATTTTAGAAAATGATTATTCAGATTATGAGCTTCAAATTTGTTCCGTCAGAAATTGTCAGTTCACAGACACTTTAACGTTAATAATGATAACACGACCTACACAGAGAAGCTGTTCCAGTTATGCCTAAAGAAATAACAATAATAAGAGGTCATACTTACATTTCCAAGACACCTTTTAGCTGTTCCAATTTATGCTGTGATTCAAACAATTCCTCGCTATTACCAGGCGTTTTGGCAAAATCCAGAAGAGTGCGAGAAATGTTCAGCACCTCCTGTAGTTGCTTGGGTTTCTTAAGTTTCAACTTCCCTTCCTTTGTTCCCCCGTATTTGTTAAAAAGGTCGAAGAACCTATAATTTAGCACAGTAATTATGAATAAATTCGTCGTTTCGTATTATGCCGGGTGACAAAAAAGGGCATACAATGATTCAAATAATCATAAAAATTGATGTCTTCTCTATCAGCATAAATTGCTTTTTTTAAAGGTCAACTTATATTTTCTTCTGAAAGGGTTCATCTTAACTTAGCAAAAGTAAAGAAAAAGATGAATTTCGTGGTAAAGCAAATAATTTATCAGCGAAGCCTTCTCAGGTCCTTTTGAAGCATTACCGCGTTTCTAGGAGAATGCGTACTCCATAATTGTCCTTGACGTCATACCGGAAAAATACACCACCAATCAACACCGCTGCCAAAAGTTTTGTGCATGCACGACCTCCGAGCTCGTCCTCAAAAAAAGATCGGGAAAACACTGAAATATTTGGGCTTGTCCGAGATTCCGACACAAAAGTTAAAAATATAAGCATACTGGCAAAACAATAAGGAGGTAATTTGTGCATGGCTTCCTTGTCAATATTGTAATATATTCTGAAATTACCCCTTCGTAATTTTCTTTACCCTTTTTTCAAAACACAAATGTAAAGTTGAGTCTTACTTAGTCTTCATTGTCTGTTTGTTGTCACCACGGCAGTAGTATAGGATATGGGGGTACCAGCGCAGTTTATTTTGGCCCTACCAGCAGGAATACTTCTCCGCTTCAAGGCGTAGACGAGATTTTTGTCCACTCCCAGGGGGTTTTGGAATTGGCCGCATGCATCGCTTTTTGTAAGTTGACCCGCCGGTCCTGCCGTTGGTACCATCACCTTTCGTAAGATCCGCAGTAGGCGAGGAAGAATTATGAGCTGGCGACAGGCGACAGCCTGGAGAATACCAGCTCATTTCTTCCGAGTGTATGTAACCGCTACCATCACTTTTCACCGTTGGCCCCGGCCGTTGGTCCCAGCCGTTGGCCCCAGTGGTTGGCCCCACTTACCCCGTCAGCGCGACCACTGGAACCACGGCAAAGAACCACGGCTTGGCTATACGGGTGGTTATAGTTAATGGACCATCTGTTTTTACCCCCAACTCGCCAGACCAGTCGGTTGCCACCAGGAATCCAAAACCTAGGATTGAAAATGGCCCAACCTATATGAAATTATTTTTCCATGCACGTAAAGTTTACATTAGGTACGGTGGAAAAGACAACAGCGACCAAGTGGTTTGGCGATGGTCTAGAGCTTTAGGCTGAGAAGGACGCCCCCTTACTTCTTGGAGTCACCAAGGTCAAGTCACCCGTATGGTCATTTACCTAGCACCACACAACAGCTCCGAACAGCGGCAACCTGGAGTCCAGGCGGCCGCACCGAGCCGAAGGCGAGGTGCTGGTCCGCAATCATACCAGGAGTCACCAGTGTAAAGTCTATTGTGAGTCAGATAAAACCTTCCAACAAATGGGCCAGTTTATTTTGCCCCCAACTCACCAGGCCAGTCGGTTGCCACCGATCTTCCAAGTCAGATTTTGTGAAGTGGCCCTATACATCCTACTCAGAAAACGCCCAACCACCTTTATAAAACCACTCGTCCAAGGGCCTGATGAAATTATGTCCATAGGCATAGCTACTAACACCATCATTTAGTATATACCTTTTATCGTCAAAGCAACTTAGTGAGATTTTGTTTACTTCGTAGGATCCCAGCTGATGGTAGACACTTCTTATGGTTTTCATTTTGTGTTTTAACTGCTTTTGCCCCAGTAGCGTGTCTTTATAGTCGTTATGTTTTATGTCCTTACTTATAACAACCTTCTTAATTCCCTTAGCCTTCTTATCTCCTTTATCATTGTCTTTTATGTAGGAGTACATTTTACTCTTCAGTCCTATGAACTCAGTGATGGGTATTCCAGCTGCCTCATCCTTCATCTTACCTATAACTTTTTTGTTTTCTATGAAGTGATATTCAGAGTCCACCGGGTAGTCGCTATTATCAAACTTATCACGGTCAGAGTGGAAGTCCTTATAGACATCCCCAGCAGATATCTCATATAGTAGACTATCAGTGTCAGTAAAAAGTAGCTTAGCCTTAGAACCATATAGATTTCCTATGTATCTGTAGTGAAAGTCATACATCAAGATCTTAGACATGTCAAGTATACACATCCCAACGAAGGCAGGTCTGTTAAGTGTTAAACATTCTTTAATCTTATGCACGGCAACTAGGTTCTCATTAAATATTTTACTACTTACGAATGTTGGCTTAGAAGTCAGTTTAAGTAGTTTATATGGACTAGTCACAAGCCTAACGTCAACCCTTTTCCTTAGGTTTTCCATAGTCTTGCCGAAGATGCTGTTATTCATAAGTTTGAAGAAGTCTTTCTCGAACGCATTCCTAGCATGGGCCCTCTTCTGGGTGTTGTAGTCAATATACTGCTTTAACCACAGGGACTGATCAAATTCCAACGCCCTATGTATTTTCTTAAGCTTCATCCCTAGCTCCAGGTATAGCCTCAGGTTCCTGTAATGTAGGACGTACTTACTTTTATCCATCAGGTTTGGGATTAGTTTATGTACTGTTCCTATGTGGATGTTATACTTATCTTTTATGTTTCGGCAATAGTCTGACAGCATATCCGATTTTACTTTTAGCTTTTCGGGGGCTAGAGGAAAGTCATTATGTTTCTCATGCAGCTCGTCCGGGTACTCCAGATCAACCTCAAGTATAAGTCCGCGGTCAGACTCATCACCATACTTACTCAGGTCCACTGTGTCAGCGTCAAGCCGCTTGAACCCACCAGTCGGTAGGTACTGACTCATGGCCCATCCGTAAAGGTTGTTAGCATCCAAGTACATAAGACACTTGCTAGGCATCTTCTCATCATATTTTTTCATATACTTATTATTGGCCATCCCATACCTGTTAGCGATATATGACGTGCCGCCCCTCATACCCTTTTCGATGAACTGGAACATATTTATGTCAGTCATCAGTTCAATTTCCACGCCAGTCATTTTTAGCATCGCATCCCAGGACAATCCGGGACTGGAGAAGTAGTGACATGGGTCCAGCTTGTAGTACTGCAGACAGGTCTTCCTAAAGTTTTCAAAAACATCAGCCAGCAGCAGCACATCTGACTTCATATACAGGTCATGGTATTCTCCCATATTACCCAACCTGAAGGTTCTCCAGACCTTATGAGCATGTGCATAGTCATCCTCAGAAATGTGTTCATTATTCAGGGCGCTATAGAACTCATCCTTAGTTGGTAAGCAGGTGTCCTCAAACTTTTCAAAGCTGCTCATATAGTCGTATGGATAAACTCCCTTGCGAGTCATCAGATCAAATTTCTTACCCTTAAACTCCTCAGACGTTATCACGAAAGCGTCCCTAGGTAAGTTGTCAACAAGTCGTCCTAGAGCACTGGACATGAACTGGAGACTATCTATGAACACTAGATGTCGGCCCAGCATGAATGACATATACTTCTCCATGTTGTTAGGTATCACATTTATATCCATTCCGAATTTACCTATTTCCTGCATTATGAAGTGGCTGTCATAACCCCTTAGATTATGAAAGATTACTGGTATTTTATCAGTAATTCTGTGAATCATATTACATTTGCTATGGGCTGATCCCCTATATTTCCCAGTTATGTGGCAGTGATCTCTGACCCTAACATCTGAGTCTACATAACTTTTATTACATATATGACACTCTACTGATTTTTCATATTCATCCATCTCATCCTTAGTCATAGTCATATCCTTGTTGAAGAATTTCTCCTTGACACTCTGGCAGTAGGCCACTTCCTTCAGCATCTTTTTCATAAACTTATAGACCGCCTTCTCACCTCTGTAGACCTTAACCGGTTTACTAAAGCTATCGTCAACGCAGCATACCACCTTATATGAAAACCCACAGTCTACATGCTTCTGGTACTCTTGTGTGTAGGACTTACTATCATCTTTACTAGGTGTGTTATTATGCATCACCAAAGCTTCGAAGTCAGCATATATAACAAAAGGTACCTCAAGCTGCTTACGGTGGTTGATGAATGTGAGTGTGTTCTCACCCTCCTTAGGCATCTTTATAGCCTGTTTGCCATTCACCACAATACAGTTCTCACTATGGGCTGATAGTATATCACCTGAGCTGAAGCATTGTAGGCAATGCATGCAGAAATGTTTTCTCTCCTTATGCTTAGTCTTGTTGTACATGAACTTATTAAAGTCCTTCATTAGCACATAATGCCTATCAATCAGCAGTAGGTTCATGCAGCTCTCATGCTTTTCCTTTGACACATATATTGGGTAAGTCTGCCCACCCTCATACCCAAACACATTTATGCGTATGTTATTTTTCGTCTCTATCTTACTGTACTGTCTTGTTTCTACTGGGAATTTCACACCAGTGTAGTCCAGAGTAGGTAGCAGAGCTTTATCAGTTTTCTTTATTCTCTGAGGGTCTTTACTCTGCGGGTTCAGGTACCTGATATGGCACCATCTAAAACACTCATTGTCACTGTTCTGTATATTTATCAGCCCCTTTGCGGGGTTCCTCAACTCTTTAGGAAGTTCTACATAGCTACTACCTTGTAACGGCCTATAGGCTACCACATTAAGATAATGACTCATGATGCTGTCTATGACCCAGCCACTACCTTCAGAGGTCCATGACTCGTATAGGTTCAGCATGTTCTTCCCTCCCACTGCTGCTAGAGACTCCAGGTGACTTCTATCTATAGCGACAGCGGCTTTACTCCCAAAGTAGACATCCTTGAAAAGGAAATCGCCATTATTTTGTTCCTTCTTCAACTTTATCTTCAGCATTTCCGCAAACTTTATTCCACCAATATCCTCCATCTCAATTTCGAGCACTCTGCATACTAGGCTTCTTGTCTGATCTATTTCAGACTCAGGATCACCTCTGTCCAGAATACTAATTTCCATACCTCTAGTATAACCCTTAAGAGCCCTTCTAGCCTCCACAACTCCCAGCTCGTTATGCAGATCCTGTCTACGTCTCGCTAACGTATCAGCATCTGATGATATCTCTTCAAGTGGGTTTATTTTCTTAACCGTTCTTGACATACTAACGTCTGGAGTTATTTCTTTAAGTGTCCTCGACATACTATATCTGTATATTTTTTATTAAATAATTTAAACGTACTATATCTTCTATACTTATTATATGGAAGATGTAGTATTTGCTAGAATCTTAAGGATCCGTAAGCAAGTAGAAAAACTAGTACATGAGGTTTTTAATTTAATTGAGATGGAGAGGGAACTGGTGGACAGGTATATTAAGTTTCTGAAGTGTAAGAGATCCTGTGGAAGTATTTGCAGTGATTACTAAGCGTGTCTTTATTACGGAACTTCCTACCACAGTACCCACACCTTACTCTCACCTCTGTCATATACTCATCAATACATCTATGTATCTCATCATAATTGCATGACACTAGGGTCCTATATCCATTATCTCCAAGGCTGTCTATGAATGACTTCTGCCTGTCTGAAAGGACCCCCGTACCGTTCGGAGTCTTGAGCTCTATAGCTAGACCAGAGTACGTCTTATGCAGGTTCCCTATAATGATATCAGGTTGCCCACCTCTATACCCCTTCTTCCAGCTGGTTATCCTCTTACAATTAGTGTCCTGATTTTCACCTAGACCTGGTATGACCACAGAGCTAGGATGGTACTTTCTTATATATCTAATCACCTGGTAATGCAAATCATTCTCATTCATCAGTGACAGCTGGTTACCGATAAGCCTAGGTGCTATATACTGACCAGTTTTCCTTATTGACGGTAGGACATCTCTGAACACCCAGTTCTTGAACTTCTCTGCTGAGGGTAGTTTAGATGAGAACACCAGGCTGTATACCCCAGGCTCATTTATCCAACGCCCTGAAAATGCACTGTTTTGGGTTTTTTTTAGGGCGTTGGCTATATCACCACTATTTACGTGATCACGGATCGCCTTATCCGGCCTCTCATAACCAAGCTCTTCTGCAACATCTTTTCCGCGGAACCATATCTCATCACCATCCTTATATGTTCTAATTAACTTGTCACCAAACCTGAATACTCCACCGCGTAATGGTGGTTCTATATATTTACACTGTCCAGCAGATGGTATAACGTTTTTGGTCATCCAGTTTCTGAACCTCTTTGCTGATGGTAATTTTGATGAGAACACCAGACTATATACTCCAGGCTCATTTATCTGATAAAACATACTTTTGACTAATCTGTCATTTTTGGTTATTGTTTGCATCACTTTTCTCCTGTCATCCTCATCAACATGTTTCCGGACTGCGTTACCAGGTCTCTTGTACCCAAGTGCCTCTGCAACATCTTTTCCGCGGAACCATATCTCATCACCGTCCTTTTGCACTGTGATATCTACACCATCAAAATTGTACACACTCGACATACTAGCATCTGGAGTTATTCCTTTAAGTGTCCTCTGCATACTATAGGTTTATATATTTAAACGCATCGCAAGAATGTATTTTCTACATTGACTATATGGAGGACATAGAGCACGATATAGGAAATCTGGTTGATAAAATATGTGAGTCGGAGGGGAAGGTACCTGACAGAGAAATAGATAGAATGATGAGAGAGTTAATAGATCTTAATAGTCTTTACACAAGGCTAAGACGTAAAAAATCTAAACATAAAAAACCCCGGGTTTACTCACCCAGGTACCGGCCCTATATAGGAAAGTAGGTCGGTTATGGACAGTCCTCTTCGCAGAACTTAGGTAGGCGGTCACCATGATCAAACTCCCCCCTCATATACTGATCAATTATGTCAGTTATGTCCTGATAGTCCAGGGACGCTATGGTCATGTACGGCCTTTTAGCCATATTAAGTAGGTGATTAAACTGACTGTAGCTTAGACTGGATAGTCTGTAACACTTTGGGGATTTACTTAACCATATCGCCAACCCATTGTATTTAAAGTTCTTTGAGAATATGGTAATGTCTGGACCAGACTCGGACCCAAACGTTGGCATTATAGCTGCATACTTATATTCCTTCATAACAAACATTACAACGCCATATAGCGTGTCACTATCAGTGTAGGTTAATGGTGTCCTCTCACGCTTTTCGAAGGGATTAATCACACCAAGACGGTTCAGGCCCTTTATAAGATCTAACTGTCTACTATCCGTCACGTAATCACCCGGGTGGTATAACGACAGGTAATACGTAAGGGCAGAGCGTAGGTCATCATAGTCATCAGATACTTTGACAGCATGTCCTGACATCACGAACCTATCCATTTGATCCATCCTATAGTCTGTTATCTTTGACGTCACCCACATTGATAACCCCGTGTAACCACCCCTCCTCTCAAGTATTACGATGTTGGGTAACCCAAGACCTTTACCGTCCGTAGACCTTGCTGTGAATAATACCTCCGGATGATACTTCTCTATATAACTGACCAACTCACTAACGACTTTCCTATAGCGACTGACCATATACTAGGTGTATAAAATTATTTCTTTAAGTGTCCTTCCACTTCAGGAACATAAGACATCTGCAATCAATGTCCCAACCCAGCTCCCTATATACAGATCCGAACAACCGATCATCAAACATGTTCTTACTATATCCATCACACATGTCACTGACTTCTGTGAGTAGTGTTAGTCCTCTGCGACTGGCCAACCTTATTATATAGTAGTTATACCTACGTACATTTTTTCCTATCAGGTTAAGTCTCATCAGAACTGACACAACCTTTATGAAATCAGCTGTCAACATTCTTTCATCAGAACTATTAACAACTCCTGCTATCCTTCTAGCAAACCACTTACTTCTCTTATGAACAGTCTTCCTCTTACTCCATGACATTAGATCCAACTCTGGTACAGGTACTGTGAAAGGCCCTTGTAGGCCACATGACGTACAGGTTGGAAAACCATGACAGTTGATACGTTGACCGCCACAGTCGCATGTGTACATCTCATCGATTTTCCTAAATCTCCGCTCCACATAGTCTTCCCTTCTACCCATATAATATAGCATAGGAATATATCTTTAAATGAGTCCTGCCCTATGTGCTATGAAACCCACAGAGACTCCTGCTATAGCAACAAACATTGCCTGGTACTTCTGCATCTCCTTAGAAGGTTTATAGAAGTCCCCAAGTTTAGGTTCATCCCTGAAGGTCATACCATCTGAGGTGTATGTTCTCAGCTTATCCAAGGCCCTGTTAGTGGCATTTATGTCGGCGTTGGCATCACTTAACTCCGCTCTAAGTTGAGCCAGCCTATCCTTATGTCTTATCTCATTCTCGTAAAATGCTTCCTTAGCTGCTGCCAGCTTTTCCATGCTTAGGTTATGTCTCTTAATTTCCTTCTCATATCCAGTGTGGTTAAGCTTGTTAAATAGGAACCCTGCCCCAGCAAAACTTAATGCAGCGAATGTTGTCTGAAGAGCTCCACCTGCTAATGCACCTGCCATAATGTTAACTAGGTATTCTTGAAGGGGTCCTCAGGTATGTATTTCTTCTGCTGCAGGTATTTTACAGTTAGTGTTGATGCTGTGATACCAACTGCTAGCTTTACATATGACTTCATACTCTCAGCCGATGTTAGCGGCTCCCTCAGCAATTTCTTACTAGCCATACTAAACAGTAAAACTCCCACCGTAACTAAAACAGCGTCGAATCCTTCATTCATAAGTTCCTTCCTCTGAGCCGACATACTACTAGTGATATTTAGTTACAATGTCTCCAGCTTGCTCATGGTCTTTGCAACTGGCTCAGCTGTGTCAGCCACAACAGCAGCAGCTACCTCCCTCCTATCACTTTTCCATGTGAAGTATAATGACACACCCGCTACCAGAAGTCCTGCTAGTCCTAACATATATCCATTAGAAGGTAATGACCATGAGGAATCTGACTCATCCATCTTTATCCTTTCCTTCATCTTCTTTTCCTTTGCTGCTTTGGAGATTGCTGCCAACCTCTTACCTGCCTCAACACGTTTGGGATCTTTAGTCTTAACCTCGGTAGTTATCTTAGGGTCTTTACTGTCAGTCATCTTATAGATTACCTCAGGTTTGCTGTCAGTCATCTTATAGATTACCTAAGGTTTACTTACCGTCTTGCTGTCAGATACACTGCAGATACCGCTAAGATAACTGTGAGATACTTACCAGTAAATACTAGGACATCTCCACCAGCCTCCTCAATATCTGACCATGGTATACTTACCTTAGCTGGGTTAAGCTTCTCCCACTTTCTCCTCTTCTTACCCGCATGTATCACATCTGAGCCTCCTCTTGTTAGTCCAACTGCTAGCCCTGTGACTATCGCCGCTATGCTTAGACCGATACCCGTTATCACACCCGCCTTCTTCAAAGTGCTTCTATTAAGTCTTTCACTCCACTCGTCATATAGGTTCCTTATATCATCTCTAATAATCTTAGTATCAATATCTATAGACCTGTCAGCTGTCTCGAACTCATGATTAAAGAACCTAACTCTATAGTCGGAAGCAGTGCCTGGCTTTCTTTCAATACTTAGGATTTCACCATCAATAAGATAGTCTATGAAATCGGGATCGGCACAGTCCCCAATACTCAGAATGTTAGTGAAGAGATCATAAACCCATCTTCTCATTAATGAACCCTCATTATTAAGCATTATGTTAACACTTTCGTCATAATCTACAGTATCTGGCTGATTATCAGGTCTGAAACCCCAGTCGTCCCATTCTAATTCATTGGCACTCGGCTGATCACCTAACTCATCCATTTCAATATACTCATGTGCTGTGTTAGTATCGCGATTAGTTATTATATCCAACCTTTTAGTATCAAATTCCTCGTACGGATTGTATTGAACCTCTCCAGCGGGAATCTCATAGTCTTCAAAAGCGGGATTCGTTTTAATGTCTCCTAAGACCTCCTCCATAATACTCTGATGATTTCATATACGCATGACCTCTGTAGACCCTACTGTACCTGTCCTTTATTTTCTTCTCCAATGGCATAGTGCTGTCATTTATTATGTTGTCTACCATAGTTAGGTTGCTGAACATTGTGGATCTGTCAAACTCAATACCTCTCAGGTATCCTTTTATTGTGTTTAATGATTTTGTGTAGCTATTGTATGCCACCTCACACTGACTTACTTTCTCTGCTATTCTCTTATTCTTGATATATCCATGCATAAGAAGTCCGACAGCACTTATAGATAATGTAGCGAATCCACCTAATGCGCTAAACGCCCCGCCAGCAACAGTAAGGAATATAGCAGACATGTTCATGGTAAGATTGATCCTAGAGAGTCTCTTAAATTGCCACTGGTAGCAGGTAGCCATCATGTGGTAGTGCTCGTACAGTGACTTTAACATCTCAACCTCCCCCTGGCTCAGCTTATCAGATATATGGTTGAATCTTATTATACTCTTCTCCCTGTTAAGTGTCATAACATAGGTGGGATTAAGCAGGCTCATAGAATGCTACAGTCAGGCAGCTCTCATTACCACTAGTCAGTCCAGTTATTGTTGGGTAGATGTAGCCGACAGATGGTTTATTGCTGGCCTGCTGTGCTGAGATAGTATCTTTAACATAAAAGTCATGATTAACAGGTATAGACCAGTGACCGCTATAATGTCTGTCTGCATTTCCCAGAGTTAGTGTGCCCAATAGCTCAGAACCTTGTGTTGCTCTGTAGGTAACATAGTACAGCCGGTACGTTACCTGCACTACGTTGTCAGGCACCACGCCATCTGTGTCGAACGAGTGGCACAATATTCTTATCATAGTGTCCTTACTTACTGGAACCATCGGGTAGGTGTTACTACTGAGTGCTTCCGGCGTTCCACCAATTGCTGGGTAGTACCAGACCATTGTGGCGTTAAGCCTGTAATTCTCCTTCTTGGCAAACTTTTCTGTGGCATACTTTTTATTTATCAGGTGGTTATCATCAGTGGCCGGTATGATTTGGGTTATCCTGAAATTTTTCATGTCAATGTCGTCAGTGACTTCATTACTTCCTGATGACACTGAGTAACCTAAATTCAGACTCATATATTAAAGTATATAAGCCTGCTTACTGCGTAACCACCCACGGCAGCTATTGGTAAATGTTACCATAATATGATCTATACTATGAGGAAACTGACCGTGCTGATAGAAGGATCATATAAGGTTATTAGATTGGAGGAGCCTATAATGACAGGGAAAAATCCTCATATTCTGCTGAAGAAGGCCTACATAATGTGGGAGTACTTTAATGTTACCAGCAGTAAGGGTAACTACTATGTCCACAATAAGAGGGTGAACAAATTCCTTGGAGATGGTTATTATACATTCCAGGATTTTAAGAAGATACTTGAGGGGAACAGCGGGGTTACATTAACACTTAGTAAACCAGAAGCCAAGTGTACGATGGTGACCGACAGTAGCACAACGCTAGTACTGCATAACAACTTAGCCTCTTTACTAGGATTCAGCACCCGTATATTTTTACCAGGTAGTAATGTGAAAAGTGGGCTGATAAATGTGAATAATGGGTTGAAGTACTTGGTTGTGATGTGTAATGTGATATCTACACCAATGAATTTATACAACGGAAGGAAGAGTAATACCCTAGTAAGTCTTCCAGTCACTAGTGAGCAGCCGCTGTTCGGTTCGACACAGTCATTTGTTGACATTGAGACAGAGCTTGAAATTGGTAAAGGTGTTATAAATGAGTTGGAATTCCATGTGACAGATCAGAATGGAAACCCGCTGAATGGTTTTGGGAGCATATTGCTGGAGCTGTATATCCAGTGAAGTATAGGGACAATGACATAGAACTGGAACAGGGGCTGAGAGATATATACTATAATCCTGCAACTGGTTATCAGTCAGCTGAGAGACTTTACAGGAAGGCACTGGATGATGGCTTACCCGGTGTGAGTAGGAGTAAGGTCGCTAAGTGGCTGAAATTGCAGGACACTTTTACACGGTATAGGAAAATAGTTAGAAAGCATAAGTTTAGACAGACTAGGGTTTACTACCTTGGTGAGCAGCTGCAAATGGATCTTGTTGATATGGGTAAGTATGGTAATAGGAATGGGGGATACCGTTGGATACTGACGGCTGTTGAAATTCTAAGTAGATATGCCTTTGCAATCCCTGTGTATAGGAAAGACACCGGAAGCATGACCAAGGCGGTAACGTTGTTGCTTAAGAAATTTAAGAAGCGTTTTGGAGTGGATCCAGAACTAGTGCAGTTTGATGATGGTAAGGAATTTTACAATGTTGGGGTGAGGTCCTTACTGGAGGGAGCTGGTGCTAAGTATTTTAGCACTCTATCAGATAAGAAGGCTGCTGTTGTGGAACGGTTTAACAGAACCCTCAAGACGGCTATGTGGAAGTACTTCTACAGTAAGGGAACATATAAGTGGACTGATGTTCTAGACTCGCTTGTTAGCAATTACAATAACAGTAAGCATAGAACTATACTGATGAAACCGGCTAATGTGAATAAAAGTAACGAGGCTGAAGTGTGGAACACCTTATTTGGCCACACCTTTGGTGAATACCCTCTAGCTAAATTTAAAGTTGGTGACACTGTTAGGATAAGTAAGTACAAAAGCACATTCACTAAGGGTTATGAGGCTAACTTCACGGAGGAACTATTCAAGGTGACTAAGGTAATTAGGGGTGATCCAAATGTTTATGAAATAGCGGACTTAGAGGGTGAGCCAATAATTGGGAAGTTTTATGAAGAGGAGTTAAGTGCTGTTGTTAAGAAGGATCATGTTTATAGGGTGGAGAAAATACTTAAGAGGAAAAAGAAGATGGCCCTGGTGAAGTGGCTCGGGTATGATAGCAAGCATAATAGCTGGGTACCTGAGAGTGATATCCAGAATATTGGTTAGTTTATGGCTGAAGGTGTTGAGGAGTTTGAAACGGAAAACATATACCATGAGAATGGTGGAACGGATGCTGAAGATCAGCCGGAACATGATGACCTGTTAAGTCAGTTTGTAGATCCTTATGGTAGCACTGCGTGGATTGACTATGATATGGACTATCATCATACAGACATTTCTACTATTAGAGCAATTGGGAATAAGAGTAATATTGCTAAATACATTAACACACTAGTGAATGAAGAAGGTCTCATCGGCGAACATATGGATGAATGGAAGCGTATGCATGCAATCAGATTTATTAGATCGTTTCTGGCTTTAACTGATGGCGCCAGCATAAGGCCCCTACTAAATAATGAGTACGGACACAAGATAATCCGTGGTACCAAGTTCGCGAGATCAGGGAAAATCGGAGGTTTCACAACTATTCTCAGTTATAAGGGTGTAGACGTTAGAAAGATTGACACAACTAAGAACATCGTCGTAAGAATAACTGGTTATACTAACCGTGAGGTTAGAGTTGAGAAAGAGTTTAATACTCTAATCGCTGGTATCTTTAGAGTCACAAGAGAATTAGCGGAGTCGTTATCAAGTGAAACAGGATCAAGCCTGGAAGTTTCTATGGAAGTGATTGGTGAAGATGAATATACTGAACACACACCTGAGATGGTTAAGGAAATGATGATTGAAAAGAGTAAACACTATAGGAGACCAAAGCCAGGGGAAAGGATAGACAGACTTTATATGGACCTTAGTAACCCCACCATTTTTGATGGAACTGGTAATGATCCGATTTATCTGGCCAGAGATACCTGAGAGTGTTACCAGGGATATATCTGAGTCCTCTGTCTCAGAAATTAGTAGGAGGTTACACGGACGGGTTGAGGAGCTGACAGAACAGGAGATCCGTGAGTTCGCAGGGATACTAGACCCTAAGGGGAATGCTGACACTAAGATAGAGGTATTGGACCAGGTTTCTAATGAGTATAGACTGAAGGCTCTGAGAGAGGCTGATCCGCTTAGGGAGCAACTTTATAAGAATATCCATAAGACTGCAGAGCTAAAGAGCGATTTTATACGTGTTACTGAGAAAGGTGATCCCCCTACCCATAGTGAGGCTATTGCAGTGTTTGAGGAAGAGGTTGATAGTAACGAGAGTGTGAGAGATCTGTCTAGGTTAGAGCGTTTTAAGAAGTGGATGAAGGAGAACTGGCTTACTGCATCATCACTTGCTGTAAGCCTGGCTGGACTTCTGACGACGATAATAATAGGGTTGCGTCACAATATTAAAAGAGGTGCTAACGCTGCTGTATCATTCGGACGGTCGGTCTATAATACCTTCAGAAAGTTGGCTAAGAAACTTGGTCCGGTACTGGGTCCTATTATCATGGCGGTTGGTAATCTATTAGTTGCTCTGCTGAAGTACGGTGCTATGGGGTTGGCCTGGTTGGCCAGCAATCTGTGGGTGCTGGTTCTAGCGATTGTCTGGATGGTTTATGATAGGTATGGGAAATAAGATATAACTTAGTCTATGTTGCAGGAAGATAGAATCACTCCAAGCTACAAACTAAAGAAACCGGACAGTAGTAAGAAAGGCACTAGGAGAGTAGTCGACGTAACATTTAACCCAACACATATATCCTCTGGTCAGGACCTGTATGTAAAGCTGTCGACACTACCGGTTAATCATGTGTTAATCCCTGGTAGTAGGATGCTTACATTCACCCTGAGAAATGGTAATAAGGAGTCATACCATCAGAACAACCTTAAGTCCACACTGTTTAAGCAAGTAACCCACAAGCTCAACGGTGAAATATACAGGGACCTTAATGAAGCTCATGTTCTCAGGTGCTATGAGGACCTCTGGTCTAAGTCAAAGCGGGTTGGAAAAATTGATCAAGGTCTTGGTGGGAGTGTGAATCTTGCTAAGCTTAGAAGTCAGGATGCTAGTGGTGACGCTAGTGTTGCTGGTGACGTTCTTGTAAATGGTATCTATGGTGACAGGTTCACAGTGCCTATTGATGATGACTGGCTTAGTGAAAATGGGGCTATCTATCCACAAGCACTGCAGAACACACATGAGACCATACTAAAAATTAACACACCAGCTAATGTGTTACTCCCCGGTGGTAGTGGTAAGGCTGTGCCAAACAGTTTTAAGTTGGATAACCTTAAGTTGAGGTATGAGACAGTCGAGAATGAGATGCTAGCGGGTGAGGTTGAGGGGATTTACAGTAGGGGGAAATCTTCCTACTACGGTCATGCCACCCTAGTTAAGACCTTCCCAGTTACTGCTGCTAGCACTAAAATTCATGAGAATGTGAACTTACCAAGGAAGTCCCTGAGAAATATCGTGATGATCTTTAAGAGAACTACTGACGGAAGTGAGTCTTTCTACTACCCAGCTATCGAGAGTGTTAAGATAAGTTTCCAGGGCCAGCCAAACTTCCTGTACACACAGTCGATGAGGAAGTACGATTTCTTCAGTGAGGCTAGCCGGGTGTTCTTCCCAAGTGATGACAGGTTTGATAGGAATGTTAGTGAGGCGAATTTCTTCAGTGATAAGTTTGCCTTGGTCTGCGACTTTTCAACAACAGCGCTAAAGAGGGTACAGGGCCAGGGTGTAAAGCTGACTGACACACAAAACGGAATACTTATCGAGGTTGATAAAAGTGCTGGGACCACTGCCTGTACCTGCTACCTTTACGTGCTGTCGGATGGGTTAATCAACCTGGCTAATGGCCAGCTTCAGTCTATTCAGTATTAGTGTATGGATAAGCCAGAGACTATTCTGATAGTTAGACCATCTGGATGTGGTAAAACTTACACATTGCTTAACGAAATACTTTCTGTGGAGTATGGGAAGTATTTTGACTTCATCATAATACTCTGTCCTACACTATGGATAAATATGACATACCTAGACTGGGGATATCTTAATAGCGACCCAGATGTCATAGGACTGAGCATAAGCCCAGACAAACTAGATCATGTTATTGAGGCTGTAGTAAAAATTTACTCTGGATCTAAGACTGCGGTAATAGTTGACGACATGAGTAACACAGGTGATCAACATCTTAACGACGGCATGCTGGCTTTTTTATCATATAGTGGTAGGCACCATAACATTACACTATTCATTCTTACACAGAAGCTGAACAGTGTCGCGACTGGCATAAGGGACAACACCACCAGACTTCTATTTTTCAGTACGCATAACAGGAGAAGTATGAAGGTGTTGAGGGATGAGTTCTTCGGACATATAGCAGACGCTGAAATGGAGAAGTCTATCATTGCGCATCTTGCCACTGGTAAATACCTTGACATTAAACTCAGTGCGCAGCCACCTACCTATGAGGTTAAATGAAACATAACCTAATGTATGCCAAAGAGGGAAGGTAAGCGCAGTAAAAATGAGCCAGTTGTTATTGAAGATGAGGCTATTGAAAAACTAGTTGATGAGCTACAGGTTGCGGAAGAGAGTATTGCTAAAACTGTGAGCACTGAGGAACCTAGCATAGACACCAGGCGCGAGGAACTTATAACTGCATCTGATGATGGGTACATTACCCAGAAGTCCGGACATATAAGAAAATGTAGTGAAAAGACATTAGACAAAATTTACAAGGCTTATGAAGCTAAAAGGAAGAAGGACGCAGACGGGTTCCTAACAGATTTACTAATAAGTCAGTTCTCAACAATGCTTGGTGGTCTTGACGCAATTGAAGATCCTGTTGCGCTAACAGATGAGCTTAAAAATAATGGTATACTGAGAAAAGATGTTGAGAGTATTATATCAGTAGTTAGCCCATACATACCCCTTATAGGGTTACTCGGAGGTGTCGCCATAACTGGTAAGCACATATACCAGCATAAGACCAAACTGGTGGAGAATAGTATACAACCTATGGTATATGAACAAGACCCTAAGTAGATTCTTCGCTAAGTACCCATATGCTGACAAAAGTAAGTTTATAACTAGCTCTGTATTTGGTAAGACAGAACCAGGTGTGTTCTTCGGGCCTGTCGGTGCTGAT
Source organism: Corallium rubrum (assembly GCA_964035015.1). Lineage (NCBI taxonomy): Eukaryota > Metazoa > Cnidaria > Anthozoa > Scleralcyonacea > Coralliidae > Corallium > Corallium rubrum. The sequence goes on along the minus strand of OZ036004.1, from coordinate 15,345,422 downwards.
GGTACATACATCTACACCGAGGAACAGGAATTCAAGAGTAACCCTGAGTATACCAAGTACCTGACGACAGATAAGCCACCGCCAAGATTCCCAAAAATATGGCTAGGTGGCGGCACTGTGCAGAAAGTCCAGGGTAAGCGACATTGGGAAAGTGATGTTGAGGGGAAATATGACTTCTCAAAGTTCACATACCTATCAGAAAATGTTATAGACTATGACCTTAACAATTTCAGGATCTATGTTAACGACCATAACTTTTTCATGTCTAAATTACCAACACTGAACCCAGGAAATAGGACGGATATTGCTGTATGGTGGAATAACAACGAACCTTACTATCAGCTAATCTTCGCTGTCTACCTAAGTACGTACTGCTGTGGTGTTGGGGTTGAGCATCTAAAGTTCTCCGATGATGTTTATCCAGTGGTTACGTCTATTATGCGCTTCCATGTGTACTTCACTACCCGACGTATACTAAGACGCCTTATAAAGGAAAAGAAAAGTGACCTAATGAGGGAATTTGGTGTTGGGAGGGATGTAATCGACAATATGGATAATATACCCAGAGAGAAAAAGTTCTTGATTAATCCACACTCTGGTCAGCATCATGACCGTGCATTTAAGGAGTGGATGTGGCGTCTTAACCCTGATTATAAAACACACTACAGAAGGTTCATACCACTTAAGACAGATGGTTTTACCAGGATAGGTCTGCAATATATAAACGAGTCTATCGAGGCTTATGTCTATGCAGTGCTAGGCTCTCAAGCTAAAACAAGGGTAAGTATCGTTAAGAAGGGTGCCGGAAGTCTGGAGTCACAACAGGAATTCAGAGTCCTCGTAAATGACGCCGTCGTTAACTACTCTGTTAGCACTTGGATTCTGAATATGAACAGATCAATATCAGATACTAACGTAACCCAGAACTTGGCCATAAGTCCTGACACATGGTTAGTGCCAGGGTCACTCACAATACTGAAGAAAAAAGTTATTGGATATAACAACTTACTCAAACACGCGTCTGATGCTATGAAATTTGGTATTAACTCTAAAGTAAACTACCAGCAGGTTGTCCATAGGCAGCCAAAGAAGCTACACCAGGAATATGTCCCACATCTGGAGACATTAGATGAGGAACCGGAAAAGCCACCTCATAAGGAAAATACACCTGACACAAACACTGATAATGTAGCCGTCCATGCACCTGACAAAAACACTGATAATGTAGCCATCCATGCACCTGGCACAAACACGACAGATAACGAGTTGGGTATTATATTAATTGTAACAGCTGTGGCCGGATATCTGTTCAGTAAAAACGTCCTGTAGTGAACGAGTGGTTGGGCGTTTTCTGAGTAAAAAAGGTGGTGCTAGTGCCTAAACCGGCTGAAATTCCCAATTTTCTCTTATGCTAGTATAGGCTGTGAATATAGGACGTTAAAAACATCGGCATTTGACATATTTCTCGCCGTACAGTCAAAAGGAGGTTTCTTTAAGTCTGCGGACTACTTCATAAAATCTGACTTGGATTCTGTGAAGACTTATATTTTGGAAGATCGGTGGCAACCGACTGGCCTGGTGAGTTGGGGGCAAAATAAACTGGCCCATTTGTTGGAAGGTTTTATCTGACTCACAATAGACTTTACACTGGTGACTCCTGGTATGATTGCGGACCAGCACCTCGCCTTCGGCTCGGTGCGGCCGCCTGGACTCCAGGTTGCCGCTGTTCGGAGCTGTTGTGTGGTGCTAGGTAAATGACCATACGGGTGACTTGACCTTGGTGACTCCAAGAAGTAAGGGGGCGTCCTTCTCAGCCTAAAGCTCTAGACCATCGCCAAACCACTTGGTCACTGTTGTCTTTTCCACCGTACCTAATGTAAACTTTACGTGCATGAAAAAATAATTTCATATAGGTTGGGCCATTTTCAATCCTAGGTTTTGGATTCCTGGTGGCAACCGACTGGTCTGGCGAGTTGGGGGTAAAAACAGATGGTCCATTAACTATAACCACCCGTATAGCCAAGCCGTGGTTCTTTGCCGTGGTTCCAGTGGTCGCGCTGACGGGGTAAGTGGGGCCAACCACTGGGGCCAACGGCTGGGACCAACGGCCGGGGCCAACGGTGAAAAGTGATGGTAGCGGTTACATACACTCGGAAGAAATGAGCTGGTATTCTCCAGGCTGTCGCCTGTCGCCAGCTCATAATTCTTCCTCGCCTACTGCGGATCTTACGAAAGGTGATGGTACCAACGGCAGGACCGGCGGGTCAACTTACAAAAAGCGATGCATGCGGCCAATTCCAAAACCCCCTGGGAGTGGACAAAAATCTCGTCTACGCCTTGAAGCGGAGAAGTATTCCTGCTGGTAGGGCCAAAATAAACTGCGCTGGTACCCCCATATCCTATACTACTCACGGCTAGTTCCCACTTCTCTTGCAATGTTTACTCTATCAAATTCACGCATGCGTAAACGTTTGGCAGCGGTGTTCCGGCAATCACCTTGTTGTTTGTTGCTAGTATGACATCACACGGTAATCGTACCAGTCTTTATTTCGACGCGGTCGTTGTTTACACGGGTTCAGAAAAAGGAGTAAAAACACAAACTTACACATGCAGTTCATAAACGTGGAACCGAGTGATTGGTTTCAATTATTTCTTCGGTTTTAGATTGAACTTTTCCGACTTTAACAGAAAATGGAATAACCTGGAAACGTATAGTCGCTCTTTGGAAGGAGTGCGTTGATATAAAAATATGAAACTTGATAAGGTTTAATAAAGATCTAACACAGGTCAGAATATAATTACGCAGAAAAGGCTTTGTTCAAAAAAGTTCAAAATCTTACGCCAGTAAGATATTCGCATGGTGGTTGAAATTACTCAGCTATCACAGTGGCACAAACATCATGGAATTCAATGCTGTAAAGCATTGTACGCCGGTAAAACACGACGGCATATTCACACACGTATTTCGGAACATATGAGAATATCTGCTTTGACCGGAAAAGAACGTTCTGTGTCAGCCATATTGAGTGTTCTTTAATTCACATAAGTGCTTCACTGTTTCATTTTCTGATTTCAAAATTCTCACTTCATCGTCTTCTAAAAAGGGAAAGTCTTTTAATTTCTAAATTTAATCCTAGTTTTAATGCTAACATATGTACGTTCTGTGTTTCTTTCCTTATTTTAACCATATATATGTCTAATCCATACTACAGTTTATACCACTGCATTTTCATTTATGTAATTATTTAACATCCGATCGGTTTGTATGTAACTCGATCCTTTATTTTAGTCATTAGTTATTTTAATGAATGAATGAATGAACGAATGAACGAATGAATGAATGAATGAATGAATGAATGAATGAATGAATGAATGAATGAATGAATGAATGAATGAATGAATGAATGAATGAATGAATGAATGAATGAATGAATGAATGGAATGAATGAATGAATGAATGAATGAATGAATGAATGAATGAATGAATGAATGAATGAATGAATGAATGAATGAATGAATGAATGAATGAATGAATGAATGAATGAACGAAATTGCGCTCGTAAATAATTCTCATACAACTGTAACAACTCCGAGGCTAGCGTCAGGTTCGGCAGCCTGTAATAACTATTTCAGAAAGAATTCAATTCAGCAATAGTCATAATATGCAAGATATGAAAGAGAGAAAAAAAACAACCTTAAGGCAGAAATTAAGCTATGCATTTTTCTACGTGGACTCACATTTGGTTTCGGACTTCCATTTTCATTTTTTGCTTTGGAGTGCGATCACCATGTCTGATAATAGCCATAACACACCTGAGTTCCAGCATCTCCTCTTCTGTAGTATCGACAAATGGGGCATCCTCGATAATATGGTCAGGAATAGGCAGCTGCGGTGCAATCTTCTGCAAGATCATATGTCCTAATACCTGAGAACAATCTTCGTAGTATTTGCGTGATGTTTTGACAAAACTAAATCCATTCACATCACATACATATGACATGCCATTGGCTCGGAGGAGGTCGAAGCCACAAACAGTTTGCTGAAAAAACAATATCACAATAAAATTTAGCTTAGAATTTTATGTCCCAGATCGGCATATTGTAAACACGGGACTGGACTGTAAACTGGACTTTGTATACTAGACTTGGACTGGACTTAGGACTATATTGTGTACTGGACTACACTTTGGACTGGACTGGATTTTACTGGTATGGACTTTGAACTGGACTTTGAACTGAACTGGACTTCGGACGAGACTTAGGCTGGAAATTACACTGGAGTTTGGACAGGAGTTTGGACTGGACCAGACTTTCGACCGGACGTTAGACCAAACTTTGGGCTGGCCTTGGACCTTGATTTAAAATATCTCCAATAGGATTTTCTGTCACCTACTTCCAACAAACCCCAGTTAATCAGTAAGCGGATTTTGAATTTACCATCTTCCATATACTTAACAGAACTCACTAGTGGGTTTACTGTCCGCGTTAAGGTTGGCTTCCACTCCAGACCATTTTCGTCAGCATTAAAATTAAAGCCACTTAATGATGAGGATTAGGGTTTTATTAAAGTTACATGACAGAAAATCCAGTTTCGTTATATTCTAAAGTCCAGTCTAAAGGTCCAATCCAAAGTCCAGTCTAAAGTCCAGTCTTTCAAAGTTCAGTCAAAAGTCAAGTCCAAAATCCAGTCCGTATTTACAATACGCCGTCTCAGATATTCAATGTAGAAACAGCTCATTGGTGTTTATGAATAATAGGTCAATATGCACCTTTTAGAAAAAGGCGTTTATAAAGGAAATATTTATTCGCAAAAGAAAATTGTTCGAAAACATAGAAAGTTAGTAGAAATACTAATTTATGTGCTGCTATTGCCAAAATTTATACTTAATCAAGTACTTACTTTAAATATCTTGCACACCTTATTTGCTATTTCCTTTTCGTAAGCAGATAGAATAACAGGATATCGTATTTCTTTTCCTTGATAATCTCTCTCCACTTTGCCGTCAAGTGAAGGAGATTTCCTTGCTTCAGCATGAACATATTCGGGTCCCACCGTGTAAACCTAAAAATCAAACAAAATCTAAAGTTAGTATCATACTATCGGTTAAAAGTTCCTGGAAGGTGTGTTAAGTATAGGTTAGTTACCGAACCCGAGGTAACTAACTACTTAGTTCACGATCACAGTGGTTGTCTAAAAAAACTTCGGTCGCGATGATAAATCCTTTATCACATTTGTGACCATCGATTAAAGCTTATTTTCCCAACCACGCATAAATCAAGTTAATTGCCCCGGGCTAATATATATTAGCCCAGGGCAATTAAGTTGATTTATGCGGGTTGGGAGTAACTATTATAAACAAACAACCGCGGTACATCAAAGAAAACCGAGGTGATCGTGAACTAATGAGTGATAAGGAATTATAAGAGAAAAGCATTTACTTCAAAAACAGAGTTCACTTTGTTAAAAGTTTAAAATTGGCAGAGGGCTATTAGGCCATGTTTATAGGAAAACAAGACAATCCAGTTAACCAGGCTAGCTCAGCAGACCTATATGTACGAATATAATGCTTGATTGCACTAGTACATTAAGCCAAGAAAAACCAAACTTTGCATGTCCCTTAGTACATGACCGTTTTATTTTTTAAACAATGTAACTGTAAGTCTATAACTAACTATATTTAGTGTATAACTAGTCTAACTGTAAGTTAGAAGACCATTATGTAAACTACTCACCAGTAATATCTACTCTATAAAAAAAGGTCTTCCATTCTATTCTATTCTATTGTATTCTATTCTTTTCTAATCCAATCCAATCCAATCCAATCCAATCCAATCCAATCCAATCCAATCCAATCCAATCCAATCCAATCCAATCCAATCCAATCCAATCCAATCCAATCCAATCCAATCCAATCCAATCCGATCCGATCCGATCTAATCTTATTTGTTAATTAAGCTAAAAGAGCTTGAAATGCATCAGTGTTTATGATTCTGTGAAATCCGCTGGTGCAAATCTATCAGCCGCCAACAACAAATTCCAACATTCCCTCTACTAGGAACAAAGCAATTGTAGAGCAAGCCCTCAACATCTGCAAGATGTTTACGATAATGCAACTGCTGACTACGTCCAAGGGAAGATCAACAACATCAAAGATCTACATAAATCTCAACACCATTCTGCCGCGTGGAAGACAACAACTGGTAAGAAGGATAAACCTTCAGTTACTGTCAATGGAGGCAGCCCAGAGAAGCGCAAAGAAGGCTGGCTGAATCACTTTCAGAAACTTCTTGGAGATTCGCCGCCTATCTCTACCAATCTACCTAGGATTGAAGTCGTCAAGGATCTCAAGATCCCGACCACTTCATTCACTATCGAGGAGTTAATGTCAGTAACTATAAGAAACTAGTCAACAAGAAAACCCCTGACTCCGACAAAATCCCACCAATGATCAGGTGGAATGGCAACTTTCATCACTACCTTCTCGAAATCTGAAACTACGTGTACACGACTCTGGTCTGGATCACCTCTGACACCATCTCCATTCCCAAGAAAGGAAACCTCACCCTTCATGAGAACTACCGTGGAATCTCCCTTACTGCAAAAGCCGCAAAAAGCAAGATGCTGATATCCGAAGTCGCAAATGGGCCAATTGCAGAACTGCAAAGCATCATGGTAGTTTAGTTACACGGCAGAATTTTTCAACATGGTGATTGTATTTTTCGAACGAGGAAAGGTGCTAAACACACGAGAATTGGAAGAAAAGTTTTATCATTTTCGCTTCGATTAAAGTTTATATCAAATCTGTACGTCTTGTTTTATATTTCTACCGAATCTTGGGTTTCTACCAGCGAGTGTAGTTGAAATATTCAACACGGCGTACAGTCCAGAGTCGCTGAAGCGGGGAATGGCTTCGATTCGAGGTAGTCAGACACAAATTTTGGAATATTTCACAATATAAAGGTAAGTACTGTATTAAATCATTTTCAAGATAAGGAACACGTTGTGACTCATTGTTTGCCTGAAAAATTCGGCGATCTATTTAATTCTAGAGACTTGAGAGACAAAAATGTTTGCACACTTGACCGTCCCGAAACAACACATGTTTGATCAAACGTTCTTTTCACAAACCAAAACATTGAGGTTGTTTGGCGCGAAAAATAAAAACAGTTGCTGTTTGAAATACCGAGCTTTCACATTTCAAAGGTTTTCGCTGTTACAAAAAAGATTTAAAAAGTACTTTTAAGTACTATTCACTGCTGTTCAAGTGTCTTACTGGAGATTTTTAACTACAACATATTTACGAGAGTCTAATTTAAAGCAACCTCGCTTGTTTCGAGTATATTTTGGAAAGTTTCGAGCCGTTTGGTTTACGGTTTATAAATATGGAGGAAGGAATACAGTGGACAAGAAACCTCAGTGGTATTCCCCCATTTACCCATGCAATATTAAAGCAACATTTGATAACTGACGACTCAAGTAAACTTGGAAAACCACCAAATGCTCACAAGCATAAAAAGTACGGGTGTCAACTTTTCAAAGACAAAATGGTTACCCAGGTTGTAGTCAAGGCTAATGTTTTGAAAGGCACAGAAAGGTTTTTCCTGTTTAAAAGTGTTGTCCATGCCTCCATGAAAAAGGCACACTATGCAGTCTATGTTCACCTGCACCAGGACACTGGTAAAATATCTCGTGCAAGTTGCACTTGTACAGCAGGACAAGGTGGTTGCTGTAAACATGTAGCCGCCCTGCTATTTCAAATTTGGACTATATTCAACTCGAGTTAACAGAAGTCCCCGATGATTTAACATGCACACAACTGTTACAACAGTGGCATGTTCCTAATATTAGTGAGAAACTTGATACTGCATTGCTTTTTGATCAAGTTAAAATAAGCAAGGCAACTGCCAAGACAGAAAAACATTACACAGCAGACTACAACAACCCAGCACCTGCTTTTGCTAAACATGTAAATGTTGATGACTTAAGAAAACTTGAGGGTGGTTTGAAAACTGTTGGAACTTGTGATTATTTACAGGGCCTTTTAACATCCAATAATTGTGAACCATTTCAATACCAAGAATTTCTTGAGGAATTGCCTTCAAAAAAGGCATTCAATGATGCAAACCTATTTGCAAATCAAATGTACAATACTGAAATAAGGGAATTTATACTGGAACAAATTACTGTTCCTAACTTTGCGGAAGAGTCCAAACATTTACCTTCTCCAGAGTATACACCATATACTGAAAACATTCTTTTTACAACCAAAGAACAAATGGTTGACATTGAACGTAATTCAAGAGGTCAGTCACAGAGCAAACTTTGGTTTCATGAACGAAGAGGTCGTTTAACTGCCTCACATTTTGGTACAGTAATGAAACGAAGAGAAAATGTTTTCACCACATCACAGCAAAATCCTATTACCAGCAAGTAATGTTACAAAGCCCCCAGAAGCATGTCAGTGGGGCAACAGGAATGAGCAGACTGCCATTGAAAAATATTTGGAACAAAAGAATTTTAATGAACTAATAATGACTGCATGTGTTCAGTGTGGGTTAATTATTAACACAGAAGCTCCATGGCTTGGTGCAAGTCCAGACTGCTTGTTATATGATTCTGCAGAGCCAACATAATTTGGGATAGGTGAGGTGAAGTGCCCCTTCTCAAAAAAAGAAATGACAATTAAAGAAGCCTGTGAGGTTGACTCATCATTTTATTTACATGAACTGAATGGAAAACCACAACTAAAGCGAAACCATCATCATTTTTACCAAATGCAATGTGTTATGTCTCCATGCAAAGTTAATTGGGGAGACATTATTGTTTATACAAACAAAGAAGTATTTAGTGAGAGAATTTACTTTGACCATGAATTATAATTACACGGGTATTTGGGTAGGTTTCTTTGAAAGGCTGTGGCATAGTTTTTTGTATATAATCACGTGATGCCCAAATGGGTAGGGCTTTTAACTGGTGATAGAGAAACTCTAACCAAGTAGCCCAGGTACGGGAAACATGTGCTTCTGAAATGCCAAATCGGTGAGCAATGTCAACCCCCATAAGACCGTAGAACGTAGGCGAACCAGAACCATAAACAACTCTTGCTCTGGCGACATTGACCTTTTTCGCCCCAGCTTTTCTTCTGATTCTGCTGAATATTCTACCTTGTTACTCGAACCAGCATAACTTAAGACATTACATGCTGGTTGCAGAAAGTCAAAGAAAACTTTAAATGTTGCATAATTTTGAAAACCGGTGTAGAATTTAAAATTTGTGTCACTGGCAAGTCCATGCTCTATTCGCAGTACACACTGTTCGTATTTAGATGATAACTCATCATATTTTCTTTTTAAAGCTGCATGTTCAGTTTTTAATTTTTCATTGATTAACTCTTGTGCCTCTATGCCAGTTGTTTGTTGTTCAACTTGTTCAGACTGGGTTGTTTCAGTAGTAGTGTCATTGTCTAAAATATGTTCCCTCCCTTGGCTACTGTTTACAGTTTGTCTACCAGATATTTTAAGGACAGTTGGCAATGCACCAAAGGATTTCTTTCCACCGGGAAAGTGTAAGGAACACACTTTGTGGCTTTTTAATGGTTGTCTTTGTATTCCCAATAAATTCAGCCATATTTCCTTTAAGCTCGAATCCAGAGGAAATTTATGGAAGGATAATTCCGGATTTTTTACACTGTTGCTTCGACAAAGTGGCACACAACAGGTAGTTCCCCCGCACTTTTTACCTTTAGGCACTTTTTCCGTTTCACTTACTATATTTATCAAAACAGACCGTAAACCAAACGGCTCGAAACTTTCCAAAATATACTCGAAACAAGCGAGGTTGCTTTAAATTAGACTCGCGTAAATATGTTGTAGCTAAAAATCTCCAGTAAGACACTTGAACAGCAGTGAATAGTACTTAAAAGTACTTTTTAAATCTTTTTTGTAACAGCGAAAACCTTTGAAATGTGAAAGCTCGGTATTTCAAACAGCAACTGTTTTTATTTTTCGCGCGAAACAACCTCAATGTTTTGGTTTGTGAAAAGAACGTTTGATCAAACATGTGTTGTTTCGGGACGGTCAAGTGTGCAAACATTTTTGTCTCTCAAGTCTCTAGAATTAAATCGATCGCCGAATTTTTCAGGCAAACAATGAGTCACAACGTGTTCCTTATCTTGAAAATAATTTAATGCAGTACTTACCTTTATGTATAGGAAATCGTATGGTTTCGAGTGCTATTCGGGATTAATTCAAACGAGTGCGTTTTCAAAGAGTTTCAAAATTGCACGAGCCCGTAGGGCGAGTGCAATTTGAGCTCTTTGAAAACTCACGAGTTTGAATTAATCCCGAATAGCACGAGAAATCATACGATTTCTTGTTAATAATACAAAAGCAAAAATTCGAACAGACACTACGTTTTTATTTGCGTGTAATGAGAAGTTCGTAATAAACAAGCATTTCGTTGGCTTCTACACGACAAGCTAGAGACCACAATTATAAATATAAAATAAATTAATATAAATTAAAAATATAAATATAATAACTCAAAATTCAAATGGTTCATTTAATTATTCTTAAAACAATTCAAAATTGTTTATTCAGTTCGAGACAACAATGGTTTTAACTTTTAGTTCAAATAAATATTATTGAACGGAGGAAATCTAACAGTGTTTTTACTTGGATTCTGCATCAATACATGGTAGCTTTGATTTTGGACTACTTGCTGGGGATCTTGGCAGGCTTATCGGCGACTTAGGTCCGAAGTTAAAGCTGACCTGGCAGTTATGAAAGGTATTGTTATTGACCATAACACTTCTGTGGCTCTGACTACTGCTAGACATGTACGTAGGGGGAAAAAATGGCAAACCATGTACCTGCTTCTGCGATTGGTACTGACTTTGTGGATAAGTCGACGACGGCGCAGCAACTGCAATACTTGACGATTCACGGACTGTATTTCGGGCTGTATTTGGTTGGTTATTTCTTCTAGAAATTGATAAAGAAAGCTGATTCTGCTCTTCTTCATCGGCTTCGTCGTAATCGTCGATGGACTGGATATTTCGATGGCCAGTTACTTTTGCTATGGAGCACCGCTCGACTTTGTCTTTCTTTAGCTTGCTGACCACGGTCTTTCTGGCACTGTGGTTGGAAAATTTCTTGTGACTTGCTTCGAGACTTGTTCCAGATACTATGCTTTTCATTATGCTGTTGATTTTGTTTGTACCCATACGCTGATTTTTATACCACACGTCGTCACCTTGCCGTCTGTTGTGCTTTATGGCCAAATAGAAGGGGCCTGTTTTCTTTAAGTTCTCTGGACGTCTTCTTGTAAACTCTTTAAAAATCTCGACGGGGCACCTGTCACCACCAGTGGCAAACATTCTCGGATGAAAATCGCGAACTTTAGCTTTTAGGCCACTTTGTCTTGTTTTTGTCGGACCTTCGTTGAACTGAACGTATTCGACACCATTGTCACTGACAAGCACTTGAAAGTCTTCCATCGTCATGGAGTGGTGTTCTTGGCGGCCTCTGAGGCCAAAGTGCTGAGTAATAAGCCACCAAACTGTGTTGACTAATGACTCGGGGTCATGTCTTCCCAACTTCTTGCTAGTCCACAATATTTCCTCTTCGTCCTTTGTCAAAGCCCGAGCTTTATTTGGTCTCTTCCCGCGACCGGCTTGGCGAAGTTGTTTTGCTTTGCCTTCTATAGTACCTCCTTTGAAGTAGAAAATATTTGGTCTCTTACAATTGAATACTTGTAACCTTTCTCTTTAAGGTATCGGTCGAGGGAGCTAGACCTGCATTACACGAAGACTATCCGGCTCGTAATAGTTTCCATCTTTCTTTTTCACTTCTGCATAAAAGATCTCGAGCATTTTGTTTAACTCTTCGGGTTGAAATTCTTCAATTTCTTTTTCGATGGCTTTGCTTTCGCCCCAGGTCTTCCACACATTGTACCAGGTTAGAGTTCCTTTTAGTGTGTTTCTATTTTTGGATTGTAAGCGCAGGTTTTCAATTTCGTTTTGGTCGGCATTTCCAAATCTCTGTCCTGTGTAAATCCCAGCCATTTTGAAAAGGAAAACAAGAGCATTTACCTTGAGGAGGCTGTCGTCAAAAATGTCTCTTCTGATTGGCTTAGCGAGGTTTTAATTGTTTTTTCAGCCAATTGGCCGCAGGTATTTCAATCTTTTGCACTTGTATTTCAACGTTTTGCACTGGTATTTCAAAAAAATTGCACTGTTCTTAATGAATCACAAGTGAGAAATTTTTGCTTTTGTATTATTAATTGTGAAATATTCCAAAATTTGTGTCTGACTACCTCGAATCGAAGCCATTCCCCGCTTCAGCGACTCTGTACGCCGTGTTGAATATTTCAACTACACTCGCTCGTAGAAACCCAAGATTCGGTAGAAATATAAAACAAGACGTACAGATTTGATATAAACTATAATCGAAGCGAAAATGATAAAACTTTTCTTCCAATTCTCGTGTGTTTAGCACCTTCCCTCGTTCCAAAAATACAATCACCATGTTGAAAAATTCTGCCGTGTAACTAAACTACCATGATGCTTTGCAGTTCTGCAATTGGCCCATTCACTTACCTTGATGTGATCGCCCGAGACAACGGTATGAGGACCTGGGAACTACCATGGACGATCGCAAGTGCTGGAGGACTGTTGTGCAATGACTCTCGGCCAGGGCCGCAAGATGATGATGATGATGATGATGATGATGATGATGATGATGATGATGATGATGATGATGATGATGATGATGATGATGTTGATGTTGATGTTGATGAGAAGCTAAATATAGATCGTTTACACACGACGTCACGTCCGCCATCTTTGTTAATTTTTTGGTTGGCAAACACAGTTTGCATACAACTGACCGCCATGTCTGTTCCGGCAAGGGTATTGGAATGTAACTGGAAATCAACCAAGATAACGTCCGTTGTCATGTGATCGTAAACAATCTAATCAGTTAAAAGTTTGCATACTATAAAGATAATAAGCGCAATCAAGCATTTTTTTTCATGCATTTCTTCTACAGGAGAATCTTGTTGTCACGATTTTTGTAAAAGTCTCATTCAATTCTCAACCAAAATGTGATTGGTTGGTCCTTAGCCTGTGGCCAACCTTCCACAAAGTTACATCAAGACTGGTTCAAAACCTTTTGAGTTAACCTGGTGACAAACAAACAAACAAACAAACAAACAAACAAACAAACAAACAAACAAACAAACAAACAAACAAACAAACAGACAGACAGACAGACAGACAGACAGACAGACAGACAGACAGACAGACAGACAGACAGACAGACAGACAGACAGACAGACAGACAGACAGACAGACAGACAGACAGACAGACAGACAGACAGACAGACAGACAGACAGACAGACAGACAGACAGACAGACAAACCAACCAACCAACAAACCAACAAACCAACAAACCAACAAACCAACAAACCAACAAACCAACAAACAAACAAACAAACAAACAAACAAACAAACAAACAAACAAACAAACAAACAAACAAACAAACAAACAAACAAACAAACAAACAAACAAACAAACAAACAAACAAACAAACAAACAAACAAACAAACAAACAAACAAACAAACAAACAAACAAACAAACAAACAAACAAACAAACAAACAAACAAACAAACAAACAAACACACAAAGGTGCAAACATAACCTGGTAAAGATAATATAGTTTATGTAAAAGCTTAGAGGTGGTAAACTATCGGCATTTTAGATAACTAAATATCGACATTTTATTGATTTGCGGATTCACCATGTGGATTAAATTAAATTTTATTGCTGAGCTTTCATCCCGTGTTTAGCTCTGATAAATTCCCGAGCACAAGGTATGAACGCTTAAAGGATAAAAAAAGATAAAGGACTGGGAGCTAGTCATCCTTACTCGCAGAGAGCGCCTGAATTACGAAGGACCCAGATCTACGTGGCCGTGTCAAGGCATATCAAAGGAGCTCTAGCCAGCCGCCATACAACACAGTTCACACAACGGATCAAAGATAAGATGTAGGTGTTGAATTAACGTAGGGAGGAAAACCGGAGAACCCGGTGAAAAACCCTCGAAGCACAGAAGAGATAACCGACAAAGGTCATTCCCAAGCGGCCACTCGTCCAAGTACTACACTGAATCCCGTTTAACCGGGTTTAACTTTTTAGTGAGAGGCACCGCGCTGACAGCACGTGCCACCCGTGGTGTAATCCACATGGTGTATGCGCAAGTCAGTCAATCAATCAATCAATCAATCAATCAATCAATCAATCAATCAATCAATCAATCAATCATTCAATCAATCAATCAATCAATCAATCAATCAGTAGGTTATGTTTAACTGTCTGTCTGTGTGTCTGTACTGAGTCTGTCAGGAGTGAATAAATTTTCATGAAAGTTCGTGGAAGATTGGACATAAACCAATGACTTCAATTCCATTTGTTCCTTGTACACAAAGAAAAGATGGAATGTAACTCTCGTGTGAGCAAGCATTTGTTGGTAAGGTAGGGGAGCAACTAGCCTGTAAACAGACTGTCTTCAAGAGGGTGTGGCTTTAGAAGAAGAGAAGACAGTCTGTGGACAATCCATTCAAAAATAAATTCTCTAGTCCGTGTGGCGGACTAATGTTCTGATTGGCTTATAATGTCTTTGCTACTTCCGCTTCTATTATGATTGGCCAACGGTTTCTAACCTTCACTTTCATTATCAGAATGTGGTTGGGATCGTTTAATATTTTCGCTTGTGTTGCGACAAAATCGTTCAGTTAACTTTTAAATAATGAAGGTCATTTGTTGTGAAGCCGAGACGTTTTGCTCAACTTCCAACGGGTTCAGTTTAGCAGAAAAATCCCCAGTGAAATCAGCGTGAGCTTCTGGAAAAGGCGGCCAGTGAAAGAATTAGCAAATCAACTTACTTAAATAGGATTAGAAGGAAATCGCGAGGTTTCCTTTTATTGCAGAGCAATGGAAGTCAATTAACGATATCGTCACAGTATTGTAGGTAGACATTTATTTCGCCAGTGTAGATACGTCAAAGGCGAGTCACCTTGCAGTTTGTTTACATGCCAGGTGTCAAGGGGCGGAAGGCTAATTATAGGGTTTGACGGCAGACGTTCTTTCTCCTCGTGTTTTTCGCCTCGCCCCCCCCCCCCCCCCCCCCCCGAAAGAATGTCTGCTCGCAGGCTAGGGAGCAACAAGAACGTCTAGTATAAACTAGCATAAGCGGATAAGTCCCACTTTAAGGACAAATCCAAAATCCTTCGCTTACTTTCACGTCCGTTCCTTCAGTTGGCATGAAATCCTCGTATATATAGGACCCAGTGTTTCGGACTTGACTCTGATCGCAGTAGCGACTACTAAGGCTGCCAATCTTACGAAATAACTGTTGACACCCTCCACCAGCATGAGATGGAAAGTAAATAAAAACATGATGGTCTTCAGCGCTGAGCGGTTTCTCGACAAATGGTTTATAAAAAACCTTGCCATGGACTCGAATCGAATCTTCCTGTTCCACGAAGTCGCGGTCATCACAAATGTTATTTTCATCACGGAGCAATACAGCATAACGTGGAACACAGACACCGGCCGCCTGGAGATGTTCGTAGACTTCTTGTCTAAGACATGTGAAGTAAACAAAAAATATGCTACATAAGTATGGTGTTTTCAGCGGAAAGATTAATGGAACAAAAATCAAAATTTACGACGTTCTAAATAATATGAACATTTTTTTAAATAACATTACTAATTCCGACGAAATACAATCGCATCATCCGCCAACTTGCTTCAATACTGTGTCTAGTGCAGGTGCAAGTGGAGTTGTAAGTGCAGGGCAAGTGGAGTTGTAAGTGCAGGAGTAGTGATAAGCCGCGTTCATACTACCGACCTTGGCCTGGCCTAGGTCAGGGTCAGGCCGGGCCTGGGTAAAACCTACCGCGTTCACACTGGCTTTGGCCCAGAAGAAACTAGGCTCTTTGTAGCCTCGTTACACGAAGTAGGTTCACAAATGTATACCGTAATGGCGGATCCTCGTGTATTATTAGTTATAACCCTTATTATTTCTAACGCTGAAGTTATCCAGCTGTTCCTGGATGTTCTGATCACTCCACATCGTGATTAGATACTCTGTCTAGTCATCCATCCAATGATTTGCCATGAGCAATACAAAAATTTCAACCAATGGAAGCCGAGAACCGATCGAGAAGCTGTTCTGGCGCGTATTATTATAATTTGGCGAGTTAAAACCTACCAACATTCATTGCGGGCTCCCATTACCATGGCAATGAGGCCAATCTCAGGTCAGGCCCAGGTAAAACCCGTTCACACTAGGCCTAGGTCAGAGTCAGGTCAGGGTCAGGTCAGGCCCAGGCCAGTTACTTTCGTTGGCCTGGTTTACCGGGCCCAGGTCAGGCCTAGGCCAGGCAAAAGTCGTTCACAACATCAAAAACCTAGGCACAGGTCAGGGTCAGCCGGGTCTAGGTCGGTAGTGTGAATGCGGCTATAGACCCCACTCTGGCGGCCAAAGGGATGCCGCCTCATTAATTATTCAACTTATTATTTATGCATACGTCATTATTTCTCAGGCTCCTTTGGAACCATCTAACCCACATGCATACATACATACATACATACATACTTTATTTCAACACGCTAGCCTCAACAACAATAAATATGCTGGTTTCAATGAGGGGCGTGCTTAATTTAACTAAACAACAAATTGACTAATACTAATAAACTAATTACAATAACTAACAAACAACTAGGAAGTTTACAAAGTTAATAAAAGGTTTATAAAAAAGTAAATAGGTTTATAAAAATGATGATGATAAAAAAAAATTAAAAAAAATAAATAAATAAATAAATAAATAAATTTCAGAATTCAGAGTGGCGTGATTCAACTTCATCTCATAGTCTGCCCTATAAGCCTTTTAAAAGAATCCAACGACTCTGCTTGTTTCGCTTCGTGTAATAAATTATTCCAAAGCATGGCACCTTTATATTTAAAACTTCTTCTGAGAAATTCTCTCTTTGGCTTTGGGAGTACTAAATAGGTATCATTGTTCCTTAGATTATATGTATTTTGATATTCATTAACTTTTCGAAAGGATTCTTTTAAATCTGGCGCGGTGTAGTCGTTGAGTATTTTATACATGAAGACTGACTTTGTATAAGTCCGTCTTACATCTAAATTTTCCCAAGAAAGGGTTTCGAGAACGTCAGCCGAACGGATTTCATAACTGCTTCCCGTAATTACTCTTGCCGCACGAGATTAAAATTTTTGCAATTTATCCTTCAGCAGTTTCCGCAATTGTCCCAAAGAGGAGAGCAGTAATCAAAATAAGGTTGTACTAAGGCTTTATATATAACTTGCAATGTATCAGTTGGTACAAAAGGCTTAACGCGTCTAATTGCTCCAATGCCCGCGCCGGCCTTCTTGCAAATTGTTTCAATATTCTTTTCCCAACTAAGTTTCTCATCTATCTCGACTCCCAAGCATTTATAAGTATCAGTTCTCGGAACCGGAACATTATTAATTAAGACAGGGTGATCGCATACCTTATTACTGAGATTATACGAAGATCCAATAAACATATGTCTTGATTTAGTTGGATGGATTTGAAGCTTGTTTTTCACCATCCAATTATGAATATTAGTAACATCTGAATTTAAATTTGCAACAAGCTCAGCGCAGTCACGCGAAGATGAGAAAATTTGGGTGTCACCTGCATATAGACATGGAGTTGTTGATTTTAAGCAATCTGGCATATCATTTATATACAACAAGAACAACAACGGGCCCAAAATAGAGCCTTGAGGGACTCCGCAAATAATCTTTTTTGGTGAAGATATCTCGCCATTAACAAAACATTGTTGTTCTCTATTATTCAAATAAGATTCAAACCATTTTAATTGTATACCCGAGATACCAAAAAAAATATTCATTTTCTTATTTTCTTTAACAGGATGTCGTGATTTATAGAATCGAAAGCTTTCCGAATGTCAAGGAATATGACGCAATTTAATTTACCATTATCCATGTTATCAAGCCATTCATCGCACATTTTGATGAGTGCCGATACCGTGGAGTGTTTTGGACGAAATCCTGATTGAAAATTTGATAACAAAGAATTTTCCGTCAAGTAGCTATACACTTGACGAAAAATCTCTTTTTCAAAGACCTTGCTTATTATTGGTAATATCGAAATGGGACGATAGTTTTCACCACCCACCCTAATCACATTATTTATGCTTACGTCATTATTTCTCAGGCTCATTTGGGATGTAGTAACCCTAACCTTTGACTCCTTAAGACACCCCCCCCCCCAACCCTACCTGTTACTCAACGCCCCTGGTTTTCACTACGTCATACCGACTTATTATTTATGCATACGCCAATATTTCTAAGGCTCCTTTGGGACCTCCTAATCCTAACTCCCCCTCCTCCCCCCAACCCTAGCTTTTATCAAAAGGCCTCAACATATATCCATATAAGTAATAGTAATTACTTTTCATTTATACACTTTACCCTACTGACAGTCAACACTTGTGGGACCTGTAGGTGTACAGAGCATGCGTACAATAAACTTTAACAAAATAAGCGTTATTTCCAAGGAACTGAAGACAAATTGATAGAGACACTTTATATATTTTTTTATCTCAAAGCATGTCTCGATGAGTATAGAGTTTTGAACAGCCTAAGTGTCTGAATTGGCAGAGATAATGTATCGACTTGAATTAATAGCGTATCATGAATATTATATTTTTAGGGGCCTAAATGTTCAAACAGAGTAAGCCATCCTAGAATCATTGCCAATTAAATGAAGAATCACTTCGAGAAATCGTGAAAAGAACGATTTTAAGTGTCGAAATATGAACTAAAGGCAAAGCGATTTATTACTTTGAAAGCGTAGCTACGCTTTTTGTTGCTAAGTGTGATATTTGCATATTTATCTTCAGCGCGCGCACGTGTAGGAAACAAAAGAAAAACTCATTAGGGGTCATTAAGGGATTAAGCGCTTAGGCAAGTCTCGCCGAGAAGGTTATTAGCATTGGTGTACAGCGTCGCGTCGCGCCATAAGACAGAATTCAAAGCATTCAGTTTAAAATATATATTTAGGCTTTGGTTTAAACTTACACATATCAAAATAAATTATGGTTACATATAAATAGTTTACACCGAGCATCTAGTGAGGTCTGCTTTTGGATTATATTTAGGTGTTTTTATTTTAAAAGTCGCATGATAGTCTTTCTTGTCTTCTGATGATAATTGGGACACATCTTCTTTTGTAATGGGTAAATATTTTGATCTAGTCATCAGTAGATGATGTTGATAGTCTTCTCTTTCTTCCGGAGTCATCTTTGCCAAGTCTTTCTCTGTCGGGTCGCCCAACCTTTCCCAGTTATGAAAGAAATTATGTTTAAGCATCGGTTGTTCAACGGTAGGACGTGGTGTTAGGAAATAGGTCTTAGGTGTAGCAGGGAAACCCCACGGAAGATCGTCAGTTTCTTGCTTTATCTCCGGTGTCAAATTTGGTGTATTTTTCCGAGGCTGAGTTTGAGGATTAGTCAGAGGTTGCAGCTGATTCTGCAGTTGGTTTTGAAAAGTTAGAAAACGTCCGAGCTGATTGGAGTAGAGTATGCTCTTTTCTTCTGTTGTTAACTGTGGAGCTTGTACAATGTCTTGCATTTTTTGTTCTGTATTGTACATGGCTTAACGATCGGAGGTTGCTGAAAAGATTGCTTTTGTATGAAACTACCAAGTTGTTGCTGCAGGGTGGAGTTACTTTCCCCCAGGTAGAACATTGGTCTTGAGACGATTATCGTCATGTGTTGTCGGCTTTAGATCAAGCATAAGATATCCATGGGGGCGGTCTGATGATTTTTCGTAGCTCTTCATAAATTCCTGAACATGACCTGGGTTCACCTGTCCAGCCAAGACAGAAATTTGCTGTTCATCCCTCTGACACTTGAAGAGTAAGATATAGTGTACGTTGAGGCTAATGTTTCTGGTTTCTTTGTCCTGGCGGAAATATTTTGAACAATATAGATGATAGACAAATTCCGGTGATGACTACCTTTAGTAAATAGACTAGCAATACGTTTATCTCCCCCTGATTGAGACATAAGATCATCGAGGACGATCAGGTTACGTTGAGAGACTTCAAGAAAATTATCAGAGTCAATGTCGGAATGTATACCGTCGTAGAATTCGATGCCTGGTATTGTTTTGATCATCTCAAGATACATGGGCTGCCATTGTCCATAGCACCAAATGATACGTTCGGGAGGAGGATTAATCGTAGTTTTGGCGTTTTCCAGAAGCGTTTTCACTCATGCAGTTTTACCACTCTGGGTACATCCGGCTACAATGCACGTAAAAAGATGCTGCATAACTGTTGATCCATTGACGACAGGCGTTAATTTTCTGAGTGATTTTCTCCGTGGACATCTTCCAAATGGCGCGGTAAATTAAAGGGTTTAGAATAGTACTTTCCGCAAATACCACAGGCATAGGGCATGTTGCTTCGGAGGCTATCAGCGGCAAAATAATTTCTCCCAAACAAATGCTAGGTACATATGTATATATTTCTACCCTTGAATTCGAGTCCAGGCTTTTAGCTCCGAGCCCATGACTCCAGACTCATGACTCCGAGTCATAGCTCCTGGAAGCTCTTGGCTCCGAGCCCCCGGGTCCTAGCTCCGAGTCCTTGGCTCCCAGTGAACTCTATATATACCTGGAAGGCTGACTCCCAATCAAAAATTGAGGCAAAACATGGCGGCAATGGGGAATTTTTGGACGCCAGTTCTAAGCCCCTACGCGGTAATCTTAGATGTCAGTCTTAGCCTTTTTTCGCGACCGAACCACTCATTTACTTTACGGGGAACTGCGTATGTTGACCGTTGGCACAAATTCAAATGGTATATAGAATTTCGACATAAATGTTCTTAACTTGCTTCTGCTTAATTTCTATTTCTTGATGCTTGTGTCTTTCTGACTTCAACTATGTTTACTTCTGGTTTAACATAACCTCTTTATACTAAAAATAAGGAAAGGCTGGCAACTTTCAATAAAGAATATTTTAGACGACGCTCATTTAAAGCTCCGTAAAATGCACAAAAACCGCTCGATATCGCGGACGTAATTGCCGTAGACGTAGTAACTTCGTAAAGAACTCGCCTTTTGGTTCATTGCTCTTTCATCTTCTATGCAGCTCGACTGAAACGTAACGTTTGTATATAAACCGGCTTTGGCTTCACAAAAGCTCTCACCGTATGCGTATATACGAACGGCCAGTGTCACCTCACTTTGTAGGAACGTTTCTCGAGCTGCAGAGATGAACGTTTGGATCCAAAGAGCAATGAACTGAAAGCCAAGTTCTTGACGAAAGTAGTAATGACAATTTTAGCGAGATCGAGTGGTTTTTGTGGATTTTACAGAACTTCAAGTGAGGGCCGTATGAAATATTTCTATTTCTAAATTTGAATATTCTCTGTGGGTCTAAATTTATTTCGAATTTCTATACCCGGGTCCCAGAGGATTTCTCTTGGAAGTACAGAAAGTAAACACAAAAGGAACACAACACTGCTCGCGCTCAAGAGGGTGTACGTTTGGGCCGCCTGTGGTTCGGCCGCGAGAAAAAAGACTAAGGCTGACATCCAAGATGACCGCGTAGGAGCCTAGAATTGACGTCCAAAAATTCCCCATTGCCGCCATGTTTTGCCTCACTTTTTAGTCCTGGGATTGAATGGAGTCATATAGAGTTCACTGTTGGCTCCTAGCTCCGAGCCCATGGCTCCTGGTTCCAAGCCCTTGGCTCCTAGCTCCAAGCCCCAGGCTCCCAGCTCCGAGGCCCCGGGTCCTACAATAATGGAATAATTACATTGGGACAACTTGCAACAATGTCACTTCTAAGCAAAGATTGCACAGTTAAGTTATCCTCCCCCCCTCCCCCCCCCAAAAAAAACACAACAAAAAACCCAAAAAAAACAACACAAAACAACACATGGAATGAGGTGCGGGTAAGGCCTACCCCCAGGGACCAACATTGCATGGTGGGAGGACAGCATATTCTCTCACTTCGAATTCATGATTATATATCGTTAATTGTGAAATGTCGTAGAATTAACGATAATCCTCAATTTTAAAAAATAATTCCCTACCCCCAAACCCCCAACCCTAACTCTAAACCTGACCCTAAACCTAACCACAACCCCCCTGGCAACCATAAACCTAACCACGAACCCCCGGTGGACCTAAACCTAACCAACACCCTCCGGGAAAAAAGTCCCACCTCTCAGACCCCGACCACAACACCCCATTTAGACATTCCAGACATTTTGACAATTAAGGATAATCATGAATTCTAAGTGAGAGGACATGTTGGGGGGGGGGGGGGGTAGGGGGGGGGTAGACTTGTGGGGGTAGAGGAAGACCTGTGATGGTGGTTTGAAGCAGGCGACAGATTTTTTTTTAAAGAGTTTACGATGCCGTCAGAAATCTCGCTCCGACGGAAAATGTCCCAATTAATTATTCTATGATTGTAGCTCCGAGTCCTTGGCTAATAGCTGCGGGCTCCTAAGCTCAGAACCCCGACTCCTAGCTCCGAGCCCTGGGCTCCAGGCCCAGAATCCTTGGCTCCTGGCTGCGAACCCCTTGCTCCTAGCTCCGAGCCCTTTTCTCCTTCTGTTTCTCTTCCTTCTCCTCTTCCTCCTCCTCTTTTTTTCTTTCTACTCCTTATCTTCCTCTTAAAATGTGTGTTCTGGTAGAGATTTCCTCATTTAGACACTGACTGTCAGATAGAGATGTTTACCAACGAACAGATGGCATTTCTTCAGTTTTTGTGTCTTTCAAAACCCATACAACAGCGAGCTGTTTTGGAGTCTGCGAGTCCTGAGCAGGTTCGATGTATATGCGAGTGTGCGCACAATTTTTGGCAAATGCACTACCAACTACTCGTCAGGTGATTGAAACACTTAGGGAGATCCTAAGTTACAAAATTTACAATGATTGTTATCCTGATAAAAATCTTTCCATGAACATTTACGACACTGAAGAAAATATACAACACGCACTGTAATTTTAATAGAGCCAATTTGGCCACCATGTTGGCCCCAAGCAGGCGCCAAAACAGAACACAAGGGCTGTTTCCGTACCTCAGGAACTATATTGGCCCCTATTTTAGGGGCTCTTTTGGCCAAGTACAAGGCGTTTTGGCCCCCAAGAGCCGTTTTTTTAATTTTTCAAACAGAACACAAGGGCTGTTTCAGTACCTCAAGGGATATTTCGGCCCCTATATTTTGAGTTGTTTTGGCGACCCAGAGCCATTTTGGAAACTTTTGGGGCCAAAACAGAACACAAGGGCTGAACCGGCGACAAAGTGCACAGTTCTTGGCTGTACGCCTTATCTCACACAGTACTGCAGTGTGCTCGCAAGACATTTCGGCCCGCAGGAGTCATTTTGGATTTTTCAAAGATGGGCTGCTTTGGTCCCTACAGGGGCCAAAACAGAACACAAGGGCTGTTTCAGTACCTCAAGGGATATGTCGGCCCCTATATTTTGAGTTGTTTTGGCGACCCAGAGCCATTTTGGAAACATGGGCGGTTTTGGCCCCTTTTGGGACCAAAACAGAACACAAGGGCTGCACCGGCGACAAAGTGCACAGTTCTTCACAGTTGCAAGTTGCAAGAAAAATTGCCTCGTGTGACATGGCCTTTAGTTTGCCAATTACTCTTATCTGTCAGGGACTGATCATTTTACTTAATATGTGATTATAACTGGGTCAGGTAAAATTGAGCCTATGCTGGGTTCAAAATAGTTGTTGCTTGATTGCCTGGAGCAACCAAAGTTTTACTTGGGCAAATAGATTTACATGTAGGCTTTTGGTAACTTTTCGGGCAACCTAATTTCATGTGGATTTTTTGGTTTAAAACATTGGTTTAACCATGGAAAGATTTTAATTGCTCATGAATTAACTGATGCTAAATATCCAGAAAAAAGAATGATTCAGTCAGGCATATGAATAAAAAATATGCAATGCCTATTTGCATGTGTTGCACAATAAAATACATTTTAAACAGTTCTATTAAGTGACACATTTTGGTCAACTAACGAAGAATTTTATTTAATATACAGCCTCACATTAATACCTACAGTATCATTTGTTTGCTGGTCTTAATTTTTCCGGTTTGCAGGCTGAAATTTAGACCTGCTGTATATACGTGTATTTACCACACTTTTATCTGTGCTTCCCACTCAAACCTTTATTTTAATTTTATATTAGGCTTTTTGTAATTTTAGGATGATTAGCAACCTGACAGGTGACTGAGGAAGCAGTCCAGCTTTACCCCTGGGCTTATGGTGTCTGGTTGCTGTGGTGTCACTTTGGAAGGGAAATCCTGTGTATGTTCCAGAAAAGCAAAATGTTGCAAGCTGTTATCACATTATTGGCAATATCTAGTTGTTGGATATGGCATACACTGTCTTCGAGAATGGTAGATGTTGTTGTCAGTGTTGCAATTAAGACCTACAGTAATCTTTGGTAACAAGAAGTTTCATCCTGATGTGATTTCAAATTGGATGTTACCAAAACCATTCTCGCTGGACAATGTTAGAACGTTCGTATGTATATAATTATATATAATGTCTGCTTTTTTTTTACTATAGACTGTTAAGTATTCTTAAATTTAACTTTGTAATTTTTTGCTACAATACAAAAGTTATAATTTATACTAATGCTTTGTGTTGGTTAAATTAATTTGTAGCAGTCAGTCATTAAAATAGGATCGTGGAATGCTTTCTTCTTATACAGTATATATATATATATATATATATATATATATACTGTATATAATGACATTATGTATATGGTGTGTTTGCACTGTATGTTGTATGCATGTGCCTATATTTGTTTGGGGCATCTATGCGATGGCAAGTCTTTTCCATGTTTAAACTATTTCTTCTATTCTCTTCTATTCTATAAGTGAGAAATGGGGATTTTTGTATATATTAAGTATTAGACAGAAAAATAATGCAACTCAGTACATGTACATTTGATTTTTTCTAAAAATAAGAATTTTCTTGTTTTTTAAAACAACAAAGAAAGTGTCTTCTCTGCTAAACAGTTTGCTGATATCTCATAGTCTTCTCACGTGGAATTCAAGAGGGGAAATAGTATATAACGGAAGAACTATACCAAGAACAAATATCACTGATTTGATAGAATATAGTCTTACAGAATACGATGCCAAGATTCCCAAGCCTCTTGGTTTAGATGTTTTTGTTAAAGGACTAGCAAATTTGAAAATTTATAAAAGTCTCATTGAAAATGTTCAAGTTTTGACCATGCTGGCACGTCACGAACATCAAGAGCCGGAACCCGAAAGCGAAGACGAAGAAAGCGAAGACGAAGAAACTGACTCGGAAAAACGGACGCGGGGCATTGGAGTGGAGAGGACTCGGAGAGAAATGAAGAACCTGCTGGAGAATGTGAACACTGTCATAGTATTGCACGTGTTGTATATCTACTTCAGTGTCCTAAATGTTCATGGAAAGATTTTTATCAGGATAACAATCATTGTAAATTTTGTAACTTAGGATCTCCCTAAGTGTTTCAATCACCTGACGAGTAGTTGGTAGTGCATTTGCCAAAAATTGTGCGCACACTCGCATATACATCGAACCTGCTCAGGACTCGCAGACTCCAAAACAGCTCGCTGTTGTATGGGTTTTGAAAGACACAAAAACTGAAATGCCCTCTGTTCGTTGGTAAACATCTCTATCTGATAGTCAGTGTCTCAATGAGGAAATCTCTACCAGAACACACATTTTAAGAGGAAGATAAGGAGTAGAAAGAAAAAAGAGGAGGAGGAGGAGAACGAAGAGAAAAAAGAGGAGGAAAGGGCTCGGCGCTAGGAGCAAAGGGATCGCAGCTAAGAGCCAAGGGCTTGGAGCCAGGAGCCAAGGGCTTGGAGCCAGGAGTTGGGGTTCTGAGCTTAGGAGCCCGGAGCTAGTAGGGCTCGGAGCTAGGACCCAGGGGCTCCGAGCCAAGAGTTTCCAGGAGCTATGACTCGGAGTCAGGAGTCTGGAGTCATGGGCTCGGAGCTAAAAAGCCTGGACTCGAATTCAAGCGTAGAAATATATACATATATACCTAGCATTTGTTTGGGAGAAATCATTTTGCCGCTGATAGCCTCCGAAGCAACATGCCCTACGCCTGTGGTATTTGTGGAAAGAACTATTCTAAACCCTTTAATTTACGGCGGCATTTGGAAGATGTCCACGGAGAAAATCACTCGAGAAAAGCAACGCCTGTCGTCAATGGATCAATATTGTACAAGCTCCACAGTTAACAACAGAAGAAAAGAGCATACTCTACTCCAATCAGCTCGGACGTTTTCTAACATTTCAAAACCAACTGCAGAATCAGCTCCAACCTCTGACTACAGTGGCGGATACAGGATTTTTGCAAGGGAGGTGACTGTAAAGTGCTCAGTTGTTTCTTTCAGAATATTTAACAAGTGTGTGTGTGTGGGTGGGGGGGGGGGGGGAGGGGAAGGCAATACTTAATACGTGGGGGCAGGGCAGCGCCGAAGGTGCGACAAACTTCCAGGGGGCGTGCTCCCCCGGAAAAATTTTGAATTTTAGAGTCTGCATTTCCTGCATTTTGAGGGGTTTTTGAAAGAGTTTTGAAGGATATAAATTACCAAACAAAATACCCAAATATATGAATACACCTTACCATACAAGGCATACATCATGTAGGAGGACATGTCGTCATTGTCGTGGACTCATGGGGATATATTTAATAAGTTTATGTTCCAAAATTACCATGTATATTCAGATTTCAGATTGAGATTGTATACAATACGTCTATATAATCGTGATTCTTACTGTTTTAAAATTGGGTGTAACTATCGGCACGAAAAAATATCGTAAAATCTGTCACGCTCGCCAGGTCGCCGAGATTGGAATTCGCAGTATACTGGCAAGCTACATGAATTTCGCACGAACAAATAATAATTGTCTTTAATAATCCACGTAAATTTGACGTAAAACTGCAGAATACAATACGAAGAGAGATACGTGAAGAACTATACACTTGACAAAACAGAAATAAACAAGGATATAAAGTATGTACATGTGGATCGCAATTCTCACCGAATTTCCTCTTCTTAAAGCGAGCACACAGCCAAAGAAACTCGTAAAAATTAACAGTAATTATCTCACTAAATCGCAAGGAAATTCTGAAACACTTCAGTTCTTGTTCTATAATAATTTCAGCAATAGAGAAGGCTCGTATGAGCCAGCAAACCTCACGCAAACCTTGCAGCGTCAGTCCTTGCGCGTGAGCCCGCAGTTACATGGCTCCCCTAAATTGTTTCAGTTAACACTTTGAGGCCTGGACCTCTCCCTGTGCTGAATAAAATCGTCTGGCGTTAGCCAGAATAAATCTTAAAGACTCGTCGTCACGCTTCAAAGTGTTAAAGACAATTTACTACAAAAGGAAAAACAAACAAAACAAACAAAAACTTCCATAAACGATCCTTCAATTAGGCTCTCCAACGGGGAATCTTTAATCTTTAATTGGAGTGTCTTCGGTCTTTAAAAGGAATACCAGCTTCTGGTTTGGTCTTTCTAAAACAGTCGTTGCTCGAACTCGTTTTCCTTCTTTGGTAAGTAAGGGATCGCTCACGACGAGCTTTACCTTTCGCACAAGTCCGTCATCGTCGGTGTACGCGGGCAGTGCGCCAATAATTTCTCGGCACGTTATCTTCCTTGATTAACACGATATCGCCTGTTGCATGGGGATGTACCCACTTCTGCCTTTGCTGTAAAGAGAACAGGAATTCCTTGGTTAACAAGATATTACACTCGTCGCCAGTGTTTCACAAGATAGATGTCAGCTCGTTGGAATTCACCAGGGGGTGGTAAAGGGAATCGTAATTTCATAGTAAGCAGGTGATTAGGAGTGAGTGGTTCAGATCCGTTAGGTGAGGTTAAGTTGTCAATAGTGAGTGGTCGCGACTATTCACTATTGACTCATTCTCACATATAAATGTTCTTAGCGACTCTTCGTCTAATTGCTTACCAGATTCATCCAGTAGAGCGTTGAGAACATTACGCACCGTCCTTATTTGGCGTTCCCACACTCCACCCATGTGGTTGACTGTGGGAACGTTTGTCTGGAACTCAATCCAGTCGCATTCTTTCTTCAGTAAGAAATCTCTCACTTTGTCTTGATTAATTTCCTTTACAGCTTCAGTCATTTCTTTATGAGCTCCAACTAAGTTTGTACCTTGATCGGATCTCAGCCTTCGCATGGGACCACATCTTACTAGAAAACAGCGCAGCACGTTGATGAACGAGTCCCCTTCTAGGGTTTTAGCCACCTCAAGATGTATAGCTCGAGACGCAAGGCAAGTAAACACAACCCCGTATCCTTTCATCTCAGGCCGTCCCTGCTTGATACGCCAGGGACCAATGTAATCCACTCCGCAAAACGTGAACGGAGGTGAGGGTTCCAACCGGTCTTGGGGTAGGTCGGCCATTTTCTGCTCTTGAGTGGAACCGCGTAGTTTTCTGCAAGAAACACAATCGGAAATATAACGGGCAACAGCGGAACTTCCAGCAGTTATCCAAAATCCATTTGCACGAAGCTCATTCAACGTCATTCCACGGCCTTGATGATGAATTCGTTGGTGATAGTGCCTGATAACTAACGCTGTGATGTGACCCTTTCGAGGGAGGATGACTGGGTGCTTGATATGATAAGGGACGTTAGCTCGGGTAAGGCGTCCACCAATTCCTTCGTTATCCAAGAATGGATCCAAGCGAAAAAGAGAGCTTGTTTTCTTCATAGTCGCCTTACGTTGTCGGATATGATCTCTGCCGCTAGAACTGTTCCCTTGAATAGAACGCAATAATTGGGTTTCTTTCGTGAACGACTCTTCTTGCACTACTTTAACGATAGCCAGCTCAGCTTGACGGAGCTCCTTGATGAATTCTTGTAATTTCGACAAATGCTCTTCCGTTCGCTGTTGCAATCTTAGGATCTCTGCTATGGCTCTTTTGGCATGATGCCATTTGGAAAAGTACTTCAGACGCTCAGGAATCGTTAACAATTTCTTGATGGACGTTTGGGTAACGAAAGCCTGTCTTGACTTCGGGATCGTCGGGCGAAAGCGGATGTTCATCAGCAGTAGTCAGATCGAGTTGAGAGTTTCAGTGAAATGAAGGATCAGAAAGCCATCGCTCGCTGTCAAGAAGCTCTCGAGGAGTTAAGCCCCTCGAAGCTTCGTCGGCCGGGTTTTCCTTGCCTTTGATGTATCTCCACTGCTCAGGAGAGGTCTCGTCACGAATCTGCTGCACTCCGTTTGCGACAAAGACGTGGAATCGTCGAGCCTCGTTATTAATATACCCGAGTACCACCTTGCTGCCGGTCCAATATACGTCGACGATCTTGTCATAATCTAGCTCTTTGTGTAGCATGCTGCTGACTCTAACAGATACCAGAGCTGCCGTCAATTCCAAACTTAGATGATGTTCTTCAGGGGGGAAACGCGGGACTTTCCCAAACAAGTTCGCAGTGAACTTCTTCTTGTACGTTGACTAAACGTATATAAGAACAATGTCCATATCCAGACGCACTGGCATTGGAAAAGTGATAAATCTCCGTGGACTTCAACTGTCCAAAATCGTTTGGTTTAAAGCATCTTCGCACTTTCATGTCGTTAAGTAAGAAGAGTTCGTTTCTCCACAGCCACGAAGCCCAGGGGATCATATATCAAGCTCATAGTAGAGAGGATTCCTCTTCTGGTTAAAGGAATATCTTGAAGGGTGATACGCATTTGAAAGGTATCTGACTCAACGCACCAGTAGACGCCACGCGCTCTTTCGATCGGTAAGCGGTCGTTATGAAGATCTAAGGTTCTTCAGCTTAGAAGCACGGTCTTCGGAAGGGATTGACGCAATAACTTTCTTCGAACGAGAAACAAATTTGTGAAGCCGCAAGCCCCCTTTCGCAGACAAATCCTTGGTTTGCTGAATTAGAGTGATGGCATGTTGAACCGTGTCGACCGATTTTAATCCGTCATCAACGTAAAAATCGTCTCTCACAAAGTTCGCTGCCTCGGTTCCGAACTCGTCTTCATGGTCGTTTGCGATTTTCTTGAGACCGTAATTGGCACATTCTGGCGATGATCCCGCGCCGAACAAGTGTGCGGTCATTCTGTACTCAACTGGACGCTTTGTGGTGTCTCCGTCCTCCCACCACAGAAATCGTAGGAAGTTTCGGTGAGCTTCTACCACTTTGAATTGGTGGAACATTGACTCTACGTCACATATGAACGCGATTGATTCTTGCCGAAATCTATACAGAACTCCCACGAGATGATTTGTGAGGTCTGAACCTTGTAGAAGGTTGTTATTCAGCGATTCAATCGCCCTTGTAGTTCGCACTGCAGTCGAATACTATACGCGTATCTTCTCGGGTTTTCTTGGGTGGTATACCCCATGGTATGGGATATACCATATATTACCATCTTCACTCGCAAGTTCGTTCTCGGGAACCTTCTCCACATATTTCTTTCCAATAAGTTCGTTCACGAAGGCAATATAGTCGTCGCGGTATTTCTTATTGTTTTCCAAGCGAGTCTGAAGTTTAGTTAAACGATGCAAAGCAAGAGATTTGTTGTTGGGCATAATTGGGGTTTCTTCGCGAAACGGTAGGGGCATTTCGTAGTGCCCGTCCTCTCTCTGACGAACGCCTTGCTCCATTTTAGATAGGAAATTCCTGTCATCCTGTGATATCGGTTGTTCCGCACTTCTTCTTTCAGAAAAGTCTGATTCTAACATTTCTCGGAATAGCACAGGATTGATGACTTCCCTTTCGGTTGGCTTTATGGAAAAGTAGCAGGTTTTCTGTGGTGACGCATTGGTGAATGAGATGCTTTGTGTCGATATCCGGTGTGCAATGCCCGCCGAGATTTCGTTTTCGTCAATGCCTGTTCTGCCAACGTTGCCGATAATCCCCCATCCAAGATCGGTCGTTTGAGCGTACGGTTCGTTTTGTCGTCCGAGAATGACTTTACGAGGCATGATCGCTTGGGCACAGTTGGAACCAATAAGAAGTCCCACCGTGATGTCGTTCCGAAGAGGCATTAAGCGAGAGGCGACACATTCAAGATGTGGCCATGGCCGAGTCATTTCAGGACATGGTATTTGCTGTCGTTTCGCTGGTATTGTCTCACAGGAAAAGGTTGTTGGAAGCTGTATAGCTGTATTATGGTTTACGTCGCTCGCTACGAGGTCCTTGATTTTCTGACTAGGTATTACTTCGTTCTCAGCATGCATAGTTGATAAAGACAGTTGTGTCTTGGGTCCGCTGACTTGAAGATGATTCAAAGTTTCTTGCGAGATGAACGTGGTGTCCGATTGATCATCTAATAGAGCGTAAACAAGTTTCTCCTCTTGGAGATTATCCACGTGACTTATCCAGACAGGTGCAATCATGGAACTGATTTGGTGTTGATACCCGCCTTTCATGAAGCATGTCTTGGTACAGCGAACTGTTGGTGTTGCAGGATCTAGTGGAGTTTGCGAATTATTATTATCCTCATTTTTCTTAAAATGTAGAGATGTTGGATGGGATTTTCCACACGTTTTGCAGGTTTTTCTTTTCTTGCAGTGTTTGCTTATGTGACCTTGCTTTAGGCAACCACAGCAAAGTCCCTTCGACTTGGTGTATTCCTTTCTGTCCTTTATATCCTTTCCGCGAAATTCTTGACATGAATTAAGTTCGTGAGCCCCTTGCAAAGAATACAAGAATTAGTGGCTAGGATTTCTTCTTTGGTCGATCTACAATTGTTGCGTTAATTTCCTTCAGCATTCCTCACGAGAGTATTTCTAAATTTTCCGCCATGCAGCAGGTGAGACTTGCTTCTTAGTGCATCAGAGCCTTGACCCCTTGGTCGCTTGGATTAATCTTCTTTGCTGATCCTTCGCAGGTTAACTGGATCGCAAGCTATGTCGGATCCCTTCACAACCTATTTCACAAACTCTGAGAATGGAGGAAAGCCTCCTTTTTCTTCCTTCCAGTTGTATACCAATCTCCACCATCTAACTGCTGCCCACCTTGGTAGCTTGGACGCCACTTTCAGATTGCTTATCTTTTCCATCCCCTTCTCACATCGGACAAGGAGATCTGCGTACTTTCTAAGACCGTGACCATCGTTCGGCGCAACTTGTGGCCATGCGTCAAGCCTTTTACGAAAGGCCGATGCAACAGTTTCTTCGCTTTCTCATATGCATCCTTGCCATCGAGCAACATGAATCCTTCTACCACTGCCTTCGCTTCGCCTGAAACGTATTTTCCCAGGAAATGCAACCTTTCTGCTGGGTTGATTGCTCGACTTTCTATTAGGGTTTCAAATGCCTTCACCCAAACTGGGTACTGCAGGGGATCGCTAGAAAAGACACCAGGTTCTGGCAAAGGCAATCCACTTTGATTCTGGATTTCCAACAGCTTCGAGATCGTATTTAGCTGGGCTTGGACCAAGTTATGGTTGCTGAGAGGGTTTTCCGTGCCAGTTGAAAATTGGTTTCCACAATTAAGAGGTGTTGCACCCGGTGAGCTAGTAGGTGAATGTGAATGAATTTGTTCATTACGAGTATAAGCTGCTGCTAAAGGATTGAGCTGGGATGGCGTCATCGGACCTTAATTGTTGGATGCCGTATTGGATGCCGTAGGCATGGCCTGATTTCCAGATTCGTGGGTCTGAGCTTCGCCACTTGTCAAGTTGGATTGAGATTCGATAAATTTCTTAATGTGTTCCTCTATACCATTCTGATTATTATTATTACTAGAAATACATGAATGCAACAACCCCTCGCCCACTTTTATAAAATGCTTTTTTGAAACACCCCCCACCCAACCAACCACCCACCCACCGTGATTAAAATAAGCACACCTGATATACAGGCAATATAAAACAAACAGATATAAAAACAAATGATAATCCTCAAGATAATTCTATAATTTATGGATAAGATGACTAAACACTGATTTAACATATCAAAGCAAAACATAGATTTCATTGTTAAATTCTGGTTGTACAAAATATTTTTTTGGAGGTTTCAAAAGGGATTATTTTTAACAAGCTTTAAATGGCTTCCCTATGCATACATGTTTTGCAAAGGCAGAATTTAAAGTCAACTAACAACAGCTCAAAAATTACATTTATAATAGACTCCGAGATAAAAACAATTCGGTTGAATCGGATTCTAGAAAGAAGTATTAAACAGGCAACGTTTCAGTCGAAAATTTGGAAATACAGCCAAAACATCTCGTCCACATAAAGTCTATGGTAGTGTTTTAAGTTAGCTTTAGTTAAGGTGATTTATGCTTTGGACGAGCAAAGGGGAAGCACGAAAACGTAAAGCAGTATATTGTTTAGGTTAAGCGAAAACTTGAAAACAACAAGAATCCTACCGTTAACTTTAAAACGATTTGACCGCGGAGTGACCACAAATACTGCAATTCAGATCGAGTTTTTGTTTACCATACGGCGTTTGGTTTCTTCAAGTTCTCTGGTTTCTCTTCAAGATATATTAAACGGGTTGTTTGTATCCTTCTTTTCTTCGTGCTCCATTTCGTTTCGATTTAATAAACGAAAGCAAAATACTATTTGTCCAGTGTCCAACCATTCTTACCGCGTGACACCGTACCAAACATATATATATATATATATATATATATATATATATATATATATATATATATATATATATATATATATATAAATATATATATAAATAAACTATGTCCCAGATTTCGTCTCCCTCGCTTTTTCTACACGCGTGTAAAGTGGACTACACGCATGTCGAGATTAGCACCCTCACCGGGCTCCGGGCCTTCGGCCCTACGCCTGGGCTCGGGGACTAGAAATACATAAACGCATCCCCCTCGCCCGCTTTTAACACATTAAATATACATAATCCCCCCCCCCCCCCCCGATTAAAATAAGCACCTGATCTGTTTTTGTATACAAATATAAACACCCTTGCCCTCCTGGCCTCCTTTACATCCTGTTTTATCACTTTTATGAATGTAGTTTTTCTATTATTGACCAATTTCCAAAGCAATGTTTTATTCCAAAATAATAAAGCAGTGGCTGAGGAAAAACTTGTGTCACGACCTAACTTAATAGCACCAGAAACTGATAGCAAAAACAAACAATAATTACAGACGCTTATATCAAGGTGCCTATTAAACTGTTTTAATACAAATAAATATGATTCCTCATGTTCCAAATATAATGTTGAACCTCAAAGAAAAACATCAGAACAGAAAAAAACGTGGGTAACAGCCTGAAAACTATAGGTATAAGAGAGGAAAAACTAACCAGGGAAGAACTATAACTTAATTAATGCAAAGTTTTACTCGAACCATGGAAAAAAACGCCTGGGAAAACGTATATTATTTGACAAGATTTTTGCTGTTTTAACTGAGTTTAATTAATACTGAAAAGGTTTCGGATATATACCGACTCTAATCAGCTAAAGAAACGGCTGGTAAGTTAAATACGAATCACTGCTTACCGTTAAATTTTCTTTTGGCTCTTCTCAGATGCTGCAAACACTGCCATACGGGCTACGGCGTTTGGTTTCCGTGGTTTTCCCGTTCGGTTCTTAGCAAAAAGCAATCAATTCTCTTCAAAATGTGAAAAGCTGTTTGTGATGATGTTCCTTTCAATTCACTGTTCTCTCTCGAGCCAAGATATACCAGTGCATAAGTCTTTTGCTGGCTTTGAACAGACACACGAAGAAACGTCTTTTTGGGTTTTTTTCAGTCACATTTGGCGGCATCTTTTCCGATCTTTATCGCAATTTTTCATGCTTTTTCAATGGTTTCTAGTCGTGTTTAATATTGTTTGGTTCATCCTACTGCAACAACTCTTCTTGGCTTTCCTTTTTCGGTCATTTGTAAACCAATTTTTCTTACAAAGATTTTGTTTCGCTTGAGCCGCGAAAGTTGGCGATTTGATGGATATATATATACATACAAACATCTCGCAGAATTTCTTTCCCACTCGCGTGTAATTTCGCATGTAAGTGGACACCACGCGTGTCGAGATTAGCACCCTCACTGGGCGACGGGCCGAATATTTTACAACGGTTGCCCTTTTTTTTTCTGATCATTGTTTCCAAGGTCAGGTGGCATGAATTCTTCTTCGAACCTTTTATATGTCGACCCTAGCCTTCTTCTCAGCCAAATCCTTTATGATTTTGTATTTCTCAGGGGCATTTTCTATTTGTTCTTTCACTCTTTTCTCTTCTCTCGATTTCCAATTTTTTCTCTTCGATTTGCTCCAGAGCCCTTCTACTCGCCTTGTCTAAATCCTCCTTCATCTGAACCATATTCATTCTGGCCTTAAGGGATGCTAATTCTTCTTCTAAGTCAAGTCGATGCTGTCGTGCAGAAGTGGTGCTAGCCGAAGAAAAATGGGACAACTTACTTTTTCCAGATTTCCGACTGCTCCTCGATGATGCAATGAAACATCTATCATCATCTGTGTTTTTGAGCTCGCGTATTACTGCACCCGTACCTTTCAGCATCTGATTAGCTTCGTGACTCATTGTCTCAAATCTTCCAAATAAGGTTATTCTCTCTACTTCTGACTCCAGAACTTTATTTAGTGCTTCTCGAGCTACTGTGAGTTCACTCATTAATTTTGTCAAAACTTGGGTTCCCTTCTCCAGTGACTGTACATTTCTCTCATTCACCAGTTTTCTTATGAGTTGTTTCCTCCAATTCTTTGATGCAGTGTGAAAATCATCCTGTGATCGTTTTATCGACTTATTTTCTCTTGATAATTGTTTACATTGTTCCAGTTCCTCGATTCCTTTAGTGTTTTCGTCCATTTCCTCATTTTCCTCGAAATTTCGCGACGAATTTCTGTATTTTGGTCACTCATTTCGTAGTTACGCAATATCAAAATGGCGCCAAACAATTAGCATGTCAATACCATGTGGTTCATATAGATTCCACAAAGAAAGGTCGATATACCAATGAGCACACTCGGTAAATATCAAAATTAAACAAGCTAAAATAGCTGAATAACTCTAACCTTCGAACGTGTAGGATATCCTTCTGTCAGTCGAGATATTCGTTTTACTGTAACTCCCGGCACGCAAATATCGTAAAATCTGTGATGCTCGCCAGGACGCCGAGATTGGAATTCGCAGTATACTGGCACGCTACATGAATTTCGCACGAACAAACAACAATTGTCTTTAATAATATGTCTGAAAATTGCTTACTTCAGGAAAGAGAAATAAATTACAATCAAAAGTTCTCGTGATCCATCTTAATATAAATAGCCTGCAGCATAATTTGAAGAGCTGAAATTAATCAACAACAAACTGAGATCGCATATCATATTTCTCTCAGAGACAAAGACTGACAGGCCCTACCCCAGCAGCCAATTTAGTATACCTGGAAACCATATATATCGACGCGACGGAAAAAAGGGAGGTGGAGGAATTATGGCCTATATTCACTCCAATATACCTTCAAATGAGGTAAAACTGGAAAAAAACTTAAAAGACCATCGATGCTCTGGTGGTGGATGTCAAACTGGGAAACAACAACATCATACTTGTAAGAATATATAGACCATTGAGCCATGATTGGAGCTTGCTCTGTTGTTCAACTCCGCGTATCAATTCATTGTATACGAAAGCTTATTAAAACTAAAACTAAAGCTAAAACTTCCAAAGACAAAGCACTCCGGAACAAAATGCGAATCGTCTTATCTAGCAAGGGTAGAAAAATAACTGAACGACACCTGTATTATGTGGACTGCTCTCAAGAGTCAGACAGTTGTTCTAACAGGAGATCTAAAGAGAAGGAAAGATCTTGCCCGACCTCGAAGAAGTACAGGGCCTACAAGGGATAATCACTCAACCCACGCCAACGAGTGAAACACTCTTAGACGTCATAATGTCAAATAAACCGGGTCTTTACAGATCGTGTGGATCCTTCGACCCGGAGATCAGCGATCACCATATAGTTTTCGGAATTATGACAGAAACGGTTCATATAGACACAGGAGCAAGGTCATCACATTCAGAAGTCAAAAGAATGTGGACATCAGCCAACCAAAAGCAGATATATGAAATGCCCCATGGATCATAGGAGAAATGTTTGACTCGACCCGGTCGATGACCAGTATGGGTTCTTGGTAGGGTTGCTGGAGAGTGTACTGGATATGCATGAAGAAAAAGATTCTATATACAGTATGACACCTGAATAGAAGAGAACAATTCGGTACAAAAGGAAATACGCTAAGATATACGTTAAGAATCGTGCGCCCGAAAACTGAGAACAAAAACTACAATGGAGAAACCTGGCAACAAGAGAAAGAAGAAAAGCAATAAAGAGTTACTGGGCTCAGAAAACCGATGAACTGAAGCAGAAACCAAGGGACTTCTACAAAACGTTCAAACCAATCCTAAATAGCAATAATAAGGAGGATGCAAATATTTCAATCACGATTAACGATCGAGTAGAAACAAATAAAAAAATCTTGGCAGAAGAGCTTGGAGATTATTTTTCAACTATGGCGAATAATATTGGAAGAGAGCAAGTCTTACATTTAGACGAACAAGACTTCTGCAATCGCCCCAGTGTCGAAGCAATACGTCAGGTACTTCAAGATCTCAACTTCGAGTTTAGAGAGATGGAAAGCAGTACAGTAGAGAACGAATTGAAAAAGCTCAAAACCAATAAGCTGCCGGGTGTGATGCAATCTCGCCGAAAACACTCAGGATGATAGCAACAGAACTTGCGCCTCCACTGACGGCACTTTTCAACGCCATTATTCGAAAAGGAGAATGGCCAAATGCTTGGAAACTAGGAGACTGGACTCCTTCGTTTAGAGAGGTGACAGGACTGTAAGAGGAAATTATCGACCTATAAAACAGTCCTGATATCAGAAGACAAAGTCTTTGAAGTACTGCTTAGTAAACGAATAACTGAAGTCTACGATCCTCGCCAATACCAAACAATGTCAGCATACAGAAAGACCCACAGTTGTGAGACAGCCCTCCTAACAGAAGATTGGAAACTGGCAGCTGATAGAAAAGAATGCGTGGCAGCTTTGTCGAACGATATGAGTACAGCCTTTGACTCGTTGCATCCCGCTCTTATGCTCCATAAGCTCCAAGCCTATGGTTTCTCTGACAAATCACTTCAGCTTATGCGTTCTTTTCTCAAGGAAGAAGCGTGTCAAATTAAACGGCGTGTGCAGTTCCTGGAAAGACCAAGTCAGAAGCTGCCCACAGGGATTTTCCTTCGGACCTCTACTCTGGAATTTGTTTCAAAATGATCTTTCCATATACAAGTACAGTCTGCTAACCTATTCATGTACACTGACGATCACCAAATATACAGACAAGGTGAAAACATCGAAGACGTAACCGCTGTTCTTATGAATGAGACGCAAGAAACCTACGCAGTATAAGAAAAAACGTATTGCGGGCCAACACGAAAAAATATCAGATCCTTGCTATTGAACCGCGACGGACTTCAAGAGAAAATGAAAACAACAGCACATGCAGATATTGAATTTAAGATAGATGAGAGCTGGCTTGACTAGCCTCTATAATAGACGCTTGCAAGATTATCATGTTCAGAGTTCAAATGGCCTTATGCCAGGCTATATTACTGAAATTTTTAAGACTAAAGACAAAAAGTAGAGTCTACCGAATGCTGATTTTGAACGGCAAACATTCCCTTATCGAAATATAGTAAGGTTAGATTGCCGAAACAGAGAACGTAGGAGTCTAACGTTTCGAGCGAAGGCCCTTCGTCGGAGAATTTAGAGAGAAGGGCCTTCGCTCGAAACGTTAGACTCCTACGTTCTCTGTTTCGGCAGTATATCTAACCTTACTATATTTCGATTGTTGTTTCTACACTGCCTACGCAGCACGCTACTTTTATTAAACATTCCCTTAGATGTTTTGGGCCATATTTACGGTCCAAATTAAGGCATAACGATAGGGATAAAACCAAAGTCGGAATTTTCAAAGAAAGTATTAGGAAAAGGGATCTAACCGTTTTATTAGAAGATAACTGTTCTAACTGTATTTTTATGTAATTTGAACTAATTTAGTTTTCTTCATCTAAATATAATAGGTTTTAGCTTTTTAAATTAGGAATTTTATTATTATAGACTTGTGTATAATACAGTAACGTAATAAGTGTTCCCAGTTAGTTGTAAATAACTAAATACATCGGCACTGAAATAAAATCATTCATTCATTCATTCATTCATTCATTCATCCATCCATCCATCCATTCATTCATCCATCCATCCATCCATCCATCCATCCATCCATCCATCCATCCATCCATCCATCCATCCATCCATCCATCCATCCATCCATCCATCCATCCATCCATCCATCCATCCATCCATCCATCCTTCAATCCATCCATCCATCCATCCATCCATCCATCCATCTATCCGTCATGGCGGACATCCATCCGTCATGGCGGACATCCATCCGTCATGGCGGACAGTCGTGTGTTAAGTAACGAGAGCAATATCGAAGCTATAAATCTAGATAATGTGAATGGTAAATCCAAGCGACCATTGTTAATATCTGGTGTGTATCGGCCGCCTTCGGCAACGCGTGAATATAATTTAAAGTTAGGCAAGATTATCGAAAATGCTTATCTCGAAAACAAGGAACTAATAGTACTAGGTGATTTTAATACTGACTTCATGAATTCTGATTCCTTTCATAAGCATGATCTAGTCAAGACACTTCAAAATCTAAACATGATCCAAATTGTGAATGAAGTCACTAGACCTATATCCAACACATGCCTAGACCACATCTATTCGAATTATCCCGATAGAATGTTAAACGTCTTCACGAAGAATATCGGCATGTCTGATCATCTACCTGTGTTTGCTGTTCGCCGCTATAATACGCCTGGTTTACGAGATTCAAATAGCGGTAAACACATATCATTTGAATATAGAGATATAAAAAGTCTTGATAATGTGAAATTTGTAAAGGATCTTGGCGAAGCCCCTTGGGACACAGCCTTTGTTTTCGAAGACACCGATGACATTGTTGATACTTGGTATGACATTTTTATTCAAATTCTGGATAAGCATGCCCCAGTGCTTTCAAGACGAGTGAAACGATTAAGCCAACCAAAATGGTTTACTAATTACTTAAATGAAGAGATTCAGAGCAGAGATAATCTTCTTAAGATGGCACGCGTTTCAAATAAACTAAGCGACTGGAGTATTTTTCGACGAGCCAAAAATAGAGTAACGAAGTTAATTTGCAATGCAAAGAAATCCTTTTTTAAACTAACAATGTTTGAAAATCGCAATAATCCAAGGAAATTGTGGTCATCCATTAAATAAAGTAGAGACGGTTTACATCTCAACCACAAAGGTGTTTTCCATTTGGCGTCTAATCTGAGGAAATATATTTGTATACAAATAGTGATAATGCTAGTACTAGTAGTGCTAATGATGATGATTGAGAAATAGCTGATGCAGATGATAATTCTACAAGTGATAATCTAAAACCACTCAACACAACTATTAGTCAAATCCGTGGTTTTAAAATGGGTGTTATCATGTCGTGCCAAACGCTTGATATTTTAGCCATCAATGAAACTAAATTAGATGATTCGATCGCTGACGCTCAAATCTATTTAACTGGATACGACATTGTTAAAAAGGCAGAGATAGGTTTGGGGGTGGTGTTTGTATTTATATTTGCAACTCAATCAACTTCAAGATACGTAGTGTTCTCTTTGATGAAACTTTAGAGCTAGTTCCATTTCTTGTGTCAACTTGGTATAGACCGCCCAAAGCGTCCTTGGAGTATTTTGATAGCTTTGAAAAGTTTATTCAAAAAGCTGAGACTAGTTTTGAAGAAATGTACATACTAGGAGACCTAAATTGCAATCTATTAGCCAACCCTCTAGAGCATCATTCAAAGCGTTTAAATGGCTTATTACAATTTACAACTTTATCAATTATACCAAATTATTACTGAACCAACAAGGGTCACTGAAAAATAGAGTTCTCTAATTGATCTATTTATAACAAACAACAAAGAAGATATAGTTCAATCTGGTGTTCATCCAATGTCAATAAGTGACCATAATTTCGTCTATGCAATTAGAAAGACAGGTATTCCCCGGAGAAAACCTAAATACATTAAAACAAGAAGTTTTAAAAAATTTATTCCGAACGACTTTCAGGCGGATCTTGCTAATGCTAATGCTAATTGGCCTGATTTTCGTCAAATAAACAATATTCATGAAGCTTGGTCTTCTTGGAAAAAGACTTTTATTGATATTGTTGAAAATATCAATAAAAGTCTTCGGGTTAGAAACAAGCCAGCTACATGGATAAATTCCAATCTCAAACAGAAATTCATTGCTGGAGATGCTGCTAAGCGAAAAGCCTGCCGGTCAAGCCTGCAGGTTGTATAGCAAAACGTGTAACAAAAAACAACAACAAGAAGTCACTTCTCACCAGTGGGTTATTAGAGATGTTTAAAGAGAAAACGAGCCATCCCGCTACCCAGGCTAGCTCACGAGACCTACAAATGTATGGAATTATGCAAAAATGTTTGCATAAAATATGAATTATAAGCACAATCGAGCATTTGTTCTGCACGAAGAATTTTGCGGTCAAATTTTTATTTTATTCTTACACAAATCTCAACCAAACTCAATTTAATGGGTTGGTCCATGGCCTAGGATGAATCTTCCTACCAACCTTCATCAAAACCTGTGCAGTACTTTGTGAGATATCCTGGCAATAGACAGACAAACAGACAAACAGAAGCAAAACGATAACCTCCAGGCCGAGTTAATTAACTTACCGATTATGAAGAAGATACTGAGATTCCAGGTCATTAAGAAGGAATGGTTTTCGTAATTCAGTATATTGAATGGCCTTATTTAAAGGAAAACCTACAAGTAACAAAAATAGATATCAGTGCAGACAAAACAAGGTTAAAACTCGTTTGCCTCACACATATTAGCGAGACGAGATTTTTAGGTTTTTAAAGAATGTTTTCAGGTGAGGCAATTGTACTCTGGTTATTAGGAGCTAATTATTATTGTAAGTGGAGATGCAAGAGCATGTGCAGGTACAAGTACAAGAGCAGTTGTAAGTGGAAATGGAAGTGCAGGCGCAAGTCCATGGACAAGTGCAGTTGTAAGTGCAGGTGTAAGTCATAGAAATAATAGACATAGAATGCGGGCTCTGTCACGTGACAAGGTTCCAATTGAAATTTTATTTTGCCCTTATAAATCCGCCATTTTGAATTTTGCAAGGGTTGGAAATTAGGATATATAATACAACATTGATCGCCTCTCAAAATAAAGAATTGGAGGACGTTTCACAGGGATAAATTGAATACATGCATGACAACAAATCAGCCACGTACACGTGAGCATAAAATATTTAACAGTTATACCATGAGCTCTTATAACTGTTTTATTATATAGCCAAGCACTGTACTAGA
This sequence comes from Corallium rubrum, assembly GCA_964035015.1. Lineage (NCBI taxonomy): Eukaryota > Metazoa > Cnidaria > Anthozoa > Scleralcyonacea > Coralliidae > Corallium > Corallium rubrum. The sequence continues at coordinate 15,302,815 of OZ036004.1, read as the reverse complement.
GGCAAAATTAAATTACAGCGAAATGTTTGAAACAACAAACTTCCGACATAGGCAACTAATACTTCCACCATGCGTAATGATGCATTCACATAGAGTTTCTCGCTGAGCAGTTCGGTAAACAGCTTCGAAATGTATGTTGCTCGAGAGGCAAAAAATATGTTAAGCACGTCAACAAAAAAGATTAAAAACTACCTTTATGAAGTCAAAAGGTGGGTCAGTTGTTTATATTAGCATTTCTGTCGTGAAAAAGGTTTTGATTTCATGCAAAAATGAAACTGAAACACCTTCGGCAGTGAAACTAAATTACTTAGTTGGTTGTTTTTGAAAAAGAACATGCTCTTTACTACGCCAAATGCTTATCTAAATCAAAAGTCTCTTTACTGGTGATCTCCTACGAAATGTGTGTTGTAAGCTTGATTTTAACCGTGAGTTTCATTGTTTGGTAACAAATTAATATCAACCCGTCAATAATTCAGTCGGGTTTTTGAAGTAAAAAGACGTAATTCTTAGCTGAATTTTAACATTTAACATGCTAAATTGTGTATTTGTTAATGTATTTTTACACAATGTTGTTTTTTTATATATTGCTTTGAGGGTGTTGATGTTTTTCTGTATAAAAATCCATCAATCTCAACTCTTTTCGGCAGTTTAAAAAAACAAAACATGCCGCCATCTTGTTTTTCCTCTACTAGTAGGATATGAGCTGATAGCCTGGTAGTAGGGAACCAATCAGATTACGCAAAAGCTCATATCCGATAGCATGCTATATAATAAAACAATTTACAGGACACTTGCTTTAAAACTATAACAGTATAAGTTCAAAATTATACTTTGATCAATTCACCACAATTACAAAAAGATACCCTCATGCAAAAGTTGAAACTCAGAAATTGTCTGCATCAAAGGCTGTTTAAAAGAAACGAAAATAGTCAGATACGCAATAAATGGAAACTGTGAGAAAATCTTAAAAAAAAACACGGATTTAAAGTGTCTATGAAGTGAAAAATACGTTGGCATTTTGTTATTTTATTGTACAGAGGAGCATGACAGGAACACTCACTGAAAATTTCAAGAGAATCTGATGCGTAGTTTTCGCGCTATCAACTCTCAAAATTTGCCGTGGATAGTTTGTTTTGGGGAAATTTGGGCTTCTTGGTAACAATGCCTTGTGCCGTATGCAGATGGATCATTAATAATGAAATCTATTGTTCTTATGCATAGTTGTTCATTTGCGTACGTCATAAGCATTGTTACCGTAAGCCCAATTTTTCTCCAAGAACGAACTAGCCATGGCAAACTTTGAGAGTTAATAGCGCGAAAACCACGCATCAGATTCTCTTGAAATTTTCAGTGAGTGCTCCTGCCATGCTCCTCTGTACAATAAAACAACACAAATGCCAACGAATATTTCATTTTATAGACACTTTAAAATGTCAATATAAATAGGTGATGTCGAAAAGACTGATGTATTTATGACAGGGGCTAAAACATATTTTATATTCCACAAATCACAAGCCAGAAATCCCTATTAGATTACATGAAAAAACCAACAAAACACTTACTGTCTCTTTGATTAATCCTATACATTCAGCATAAATCACTTGTAGGTGAGACACAGATGGGCACGTGGGAATCATTCAAATATAATATAAACCAATCGTAAAGGCCGCTATCGTCGCCATGTCTACATCCAGAGTTTGATGTTCGAAATGTTTTGGCAAAGGATATTGCACTTCACATGCCTTTGTCTTAAAATTCACTAATCCAGTAAGGTTCTCGGTGCAAAAAAACAAAGAAATTCAGTGCTAAAATACATGTATCGTCCACTCACAAATGGTCACCAACCGCGGCCGTGTTAAAAGCTGTTAAAAAGTCCTAGGGCGAGTTACTTTTGCCCTTACAAATCGGTCATTTTCTTGGGTCACTTTTGGACTGACGAGAGATACGAGCCCGCATTCTAGGTATATTATTTCTATGGTGTAAGTGCAGGTGCAAGTGCAGGAGCAAGGGCAAGTGCAGTTGTAAGTGGAGATGCAAGTGTAGGTGGAAGTGTAAGTGCAGGAGCAAGGGGAAGTGCAGTTGTAAGTTGAGATGCAAGTGCAGGTACAACCGCAGTTGTATGTGCAGGTGCAAGTGCAAGTGCAGTTGTAAGTAGAGATGCAAGTGCAGGAGCAACGGCAAGTGCAGTTGTAAGTGGATGAGCAAGTCCAAGTGCAGGTGCAAGTACAGGTGGAGACGCAAGTGCAGTTGTAGGTGGAGATGCAAGTGCAGGAGCAAGTGCAGGTGCAAGTGCAGTTGTACTTGTAAGTGGAGATGCAAGTGCAGGTGTAAGTTCCAGGTGCAGTTATCGTTGCATGTAGCACTTCCATCACAGGAGCAAATTGCAAGTGTAGTTGTAGGTGCAGTTGCTGCAGTTGCCGTTGCAGGTAGCGTTGCCATTGCAGGTCCAAGGTGCAGGTGCAGTTGCAGGTTGCAGTTGCAAAAGTGCAGTTGCCGCTACATGTAACGTTGGCATCGCGTCACCACAAGACACCACATGCCACTCCATACCTTTCGAAAAGAATGAGATAAGTGCATCACAAACAGGCCACGCCTCCACGGGATGGGTAAGGATAGCTTCGTCAGAAAACACAACAATCTCAAACATGTCAAACTTTTCAAGGCGACTAAGAATTTCCTTCATAGGACGAGAATGGCTCTGCAAAGAAAAGAAAACCAAACTAAGGGGTTGTTTAGATATGAAGCAGAACGGAATGTTTGCCAGGATACGACGTCAAATCGTATGAGCAACTACATTGTCTTTTTATTTATCTCATCACATTTTAAACAAAGAAAGTGGTTATTAGGACGATTTTTGTTCCATCCGGCCTGGTAGAAACAGGTTCCCAGTTTCCTTAATAGGGATCCCAGTTTTACGGAACAATTTTGGCCATGCAAATACTCTATTCCACCTCCTAACAGAAAGAGGTTAGTGCGCTGGTTGCACATTGACATTGCGCAAATATTTTCCCCGAGCCCGGGTGAGGGTGGTAATCTTGACACGCGTAGAGTTCACTTACACGCGAAATTACACGCTAGTGGGAAAGAAATTCCACGATATGTTTATATATATATATATATATATATATATATATATATATATATATATATATATATATATATATACATACCTGACTGTTTCTTACTTAAAATATCATTGTTGCTACTCTGAGTTTCACGCGGTTAGGCGATCATCAGGCAACTGTGAAAGATTCTGTCAGTTAAATCCGCTCTGCCTATGTATATATATATATATATATATATATATATATATATATATATATATATATATATATATACATACCTGACTGTTTCTTACTTAAAATATCATTGTTGCTACTCTGAGTTTCACGCGGTTAGGCGATCATCAGGCAACTGTGAAAGATTCTGTCAGTTAAATCCGCTCTGCCTATGTATAGGTATCGAGCACTCTTCAATCTACCACTAACATTATATTTACTTGGTATATTTATTTACTTGGTATATATATATATATATATATATATATATATATATATATATATATATATATATATATATATGTGTGTGTGTGTGTGTGTGTGTGTGTGTGTGTGTGTGTGTGTGTGTGTGTGTGTGTGTGTGTGTGTGTGTGTGTATGTCAACAAATCCGCAACTTTCGCAGTTCGGATAGCAGGGTACTGGTAACTGTTATTACGACTAAGACCGTGGCCAAAGCCTGTAAAGAATTCTGCTCTGGTATATTCTACTTAACTCGAGGGAGAACGATGAAGAAATCAGTTTGAAACAAACAGCTATTTAGATCTTGAAGAGAACTGAATGAAGTATATATTAAAAGTGGGCGAGGGGTAACACAATCCTAATCCTAACCCTAATCCTAACTCTAACCTACCTATAACCTTATGCCTGTGATAAACGGCGTATTTTTCATGCACCGTATAAAATATGAGAATTAAGTTCACGAAAAATACGCCGTCTGTAAACATTAAATACGGCACTTGCTTTAAGGTCGACATAGCCATTAAATACGACGAGCCCGGTCGTATAATACGACTCAACTACGGCGTCGATGCAGACGGTGTACTATTCATGCGCCGAATAAAATACAAACATTAATTTAAAATATGAATACTACATTTCCTACCCGTAATTCATGTTGATAACATCGTTTCCAGGCCTACGACTCGGGAACTTGTAAAAAGTTCGACTTAATAAATACACCAAAAATACGCCGTATAATCCAACCGGAGCATTTTCATAATTTGGGTTGCCTCTAATAGGTATTTTATAGAGCGCATTAAAAATACGCCGTTTAGCCTCAGCCTTAGATCAGTTTTAAATCAAAAGTTCAAAAGGTTATACTTTAGATTATGACGAAATGTCAGTCTGAAGCAAGTGAAATAATCTTTTTCAACCTAACCTGTATGGGTTAAAAAATATTTTACTTTTGACTGAAAAAAAAATACAAGAAAATTTTATGGGTACGAGGTTGTCACATCTGCTGCTCAACCATCCAAACGGCTAAGGTTAAACGCTTTCCATCCTGAGTTTGTAAAATGTATTAGTTATTTTATAGCAGGTCATCAGATATATGCCAGCATAACAATTAATTACCGGCTGGAAGGTCGGTATAGAAAAAATATTTGCCCGAGATCTTAAAAAAGGCCCAAGGGTCATTTTTGAGACCGAGAAAAAATATTTTTCTGTACGGACCGACCAAAACGGTAAATAACTTATTTATATTTTTGTTAATCGTACAATTTATAATTTACATAATTAGGTAAATTAACATAATTGAATTAAGTTGCGTAATCGAGATGACGTTCACGTGATATTCAAAAGTCCAAAGTTTATCGTTCGACAGTAAAAAAGTGCCGGCATGCAGTCTGACAGGGAAGCTTGGAACCTTATGTGATAAAAAACAGTCGAAACGTGAAGATGTAGTTACGAAGGCAAGTCAGAATGCAGTCCAAGTGTTTTTAAAGTTTAGTTGATAAAGATTCTTCGTCGTTCTTCTTCGCCGCTTGCTCGTTCTTGGCTGTTCACTTGGAAAGTCGCTTTGAATACTCGACTGACTCCATGGAAATTGAAAGTGTGTTGTTCGAGTTTGAAGATGAAAATGCTTGTACTAAGCCATTTGTAACTTTTTCTCACACATATGGCACGATGACCTTGCCTAATTTATATACAGTATACTAGTGTTCAGATACGTAGTTAGTTCAAAACTGTTCTATCGTAAACGATGTCAATCCTCTGAAGAACAAATCAACACAGAAGATCAAAAGTAAGCATTTATTTCGAACTTTTCTTTCAAATTCTACCTTCAAATGACCGATTTAAATGTTTTAAGATTAACAGTTGGTAATCTTGGTTGTCGGAAGCACACCGATATCCGTGATAGTATACCTTATAACCACCAACGACTCCAGCAGTTTTGGCAACTGAAAGTTCTATTTTATTAGTCAACTCGGCGACGGTTCTGGCAACTGTACTGTAATTCTGGCAAACAAGCAACGTGATATGCATGCGACCGTCTCAGTCATGTTGTGCCGTCGAGAAAATGCACCGCGTAAAGCGTGTATCGATGTCCACTCAGTGACGTACAACTTCCAGCTACTAGGAATATTAGGTTCTTTCATACGGGGCAATAAAGCAGCGACTAAAGCCCGTTTTCCACTAGGCGATTTTTCGCGTGAAGCGACTTTTTTCGCCAGAGTTTACAATGAGCATGAGCAATGGAGTTGATGGGACAGCCTTTCAGCGAAAAATTTCGTTTCGCGGTCGCTCGAAAAAGTACGATCGAGTTCTACTTTTTCTCGGCTGGAATTGCGTGGATTATTGAAACTAAAAACCAAAATAATAAAAATGGAGGACAGTTCCTGTGGAGATTCAGCTACAGGAGCAATTAATATTCAAATGCTGGGTGCCATTTTATTGAACAAGCAGGGCTGAGCATGCATAGATGCGTACTGTCCTTTCCACTGACGTTCAGCATAAATTTGTCTAACGCAGAACCTCTTTCTGTACTTTAATATTTGCCTTCTTTACGAACAAGCAACAGTACGTAACAAAATCTCATTCTTAATTCTTATACCAGTTATATGCCATCTCTTGTTTAAAGCAGTCATTTTGTTTTACTGCATATATTTTCTTGTTTATAATAATTGATTGCGGATACACTCACTATGTTTTATTAAACGTTTTAATTGCGGAGCTTTCGTCCTTGAGACTCAGGACGTCTCAGGAAGACGTCCTGAGTTTCAAAGACGAAAGCTCAGCAATTAAAATGTTTAATAATACATGGTGTATCCGCAATCAATTATTCTAAATTACATTTCACCATGTAAAACTTCAAATATTTAATATATTTTCTTGTTTTTTATTTTGGCGCTTGTGCAACTTCGTCAGCTGTGGAAATTGAAAACGAAATCGCTACGAAATGTCGCTACGGCGAGAACTATTATACTTCGCGTGAAAAAGTTGCCTAGTGGATTTAGTCAACTCGGTGATAGTTCTGGCAACTAGCAGTTCTATTTAGTCAACACGGTGATAGTGATGGCAACTAGCAGTTCTATTTAGTCAACTCAGTGATCGTTATCGTAACTCGGTGATAGTTCTGGCAACTAACAGTTCTATTTAGTCAACTCGGTGATAGTTCTGGCAACTATATCAGCTCTATTTAGTCAACTCGGTGATAGTTCTGGCAACTATTCTCATTGACTGCTAAGTTAGAAAATCGAGCAGAAAGGGAGAAAAAGCCCTGGAAAACTGCCCATTGGGATTTTAAGGTAATCAGAATGATTACCATTATACATGCATATATAGAAGCTATAAAGCAGGGTGGCTACGAATAAATTAGCTCTCTTGAGTTAGAACGTGGAAGAAGACGCTAATCGGAGACTCTCTTGGAAAACTACTCAACAACCCTCACTGTTGGCCTACAGCCCCTGTGTTTTGATATGGCTGAACGAAGTTCTCGAGGACGTTCCCTCTTCACCGGCTCTTCCAAATGGTCCAAATTCAATACAAACAGACGACAAGGCCGCGAACATGGATGCCGAGTAAGCCAACACAACGTGGTCGCACAGATCCCACCCGAGCAGGTTGTATTCTGTTGACTGTTATAGCATGTCGTTTAAGTATCAATGTGTTTTGATTTCGGCGTACGGTATTCATGTAGTTCTACATTTCGGCACGTGTGATTTACCTGTTCGGCTTGTCCGGGTTCTCGTTTCTTTTCCCTATTAGGCTGGTCATACTTTTATACGGGGTTTCAGTCACAGCTTCGGTACAAGCTCGACGGGCCGACCCTACTACGGCGTAAGTTCTTTGCTCTCAGCCTTCCGAAGTTATCGTGCTCTGTCTGGTCTTATACCCTTCGTATTAGTGTGAGTCATGTTCGACTCGATTTTCGCGTTGGTTTAATCTTGTCGTTGCCTTGCTTGCATATCATTTTCTGCTTGTGTAACATGCCTTGTATTCTGGGGGTAAAAGGTTTGTCGGGGTTGTGGTTTGCTGCAATTGTCATTGTCTTTCGTTGTTCATCCGGTCGTATTGGTTCGCGAGTGTAGACCGCGCGAGAACACACGTCCCTCGGTGGGGCATGTTGACCGAATGATTAAATAAGCCTATCCGAAGGAAATTTCGACCGAATGAGATCAGTCCATCCGAAGTGCATGTTGACCGGAACATGAAGTAAGCCCATCCGAAAAGACTATTGACTCGATGTCGAGAGAAGTCCATTCAAAGAGAATGTTGGCTCACAGTTGACAAAGTCCATCCGAAGTGTATGTTGACCGGATGATAAAACAGGTCCATTCGAGGACAATGTTGACCGGATAATGAGAAAAGCCCATCCGAAGAGACTGTTGAACGGATGTTGAGAGAAGCCCATCCGATGTTGACCGGATGATGAAATGAGTCCATCTGAAGTGAATGTTGACCGGATGTGAAGCGAAGCCCATCCGAAGTGCATGTTGACCGCATGATGAAATAAGCTCTTCCGAGGAGACTGTTGACTGTTGACTGGATGTGGAGGGAAGCCCATCCGAAGTGTATGTTGACTGCATCATGAAACGAATCCTTTTGAAGAGAATGTTGACTCGCTGTTGAGAAAGCCAATCTGACATGCATGTTGACCGGATGATGAAACAGGTCCATCCGAGGAAAATTTTGACCGGATGATGGAAGAAGCCTATTCGAAGAGCCTGTTGGCTGGAATCCCGGATGTTGCGAGAAGCTCATTTTGAAGTGCTTGTTGACCGGACTGTTTGAAGACTGTTTGAGTCAGATATGTAAAACTGTTCGACTTAGAATTACAAAACCAACTTGGGGAAAATAATAATAATAATAAGACGCCTTCTCAGGCGTTCACTCGGGGTACTGATTTCTTCCACTGGCGTAACCTGCGCACATCTAGAGAACCTGGGCACATCTAGAGAACCTGCAGAGGAACAGCGTGCGTTATGTATAATTGCTCTGAGACTGATTGCGCAGTCCGGAATTACGACAGCACAGTATGTACTCTAGCAAACTATCATAATCGTTTGACAAATTGAACGGGGTCTTCTATATTTTGCCTTATACGAAGTACACAAATCGTACTTGAAACACTTGTGTAAACAATCCTGTGTAGTGAATAATTTATTAACGGATCTTAATGGATGAAATGCGATCCATTGGCCCTTAATATTAAAGATTAAATAACATCTTGCATGAACCAGTCTTAATACTTGACCATAATATCCTTAGGCGCGTTTCAAATTCTAAAATATTAGGCTTAATTTATGATGAAAGCCTTTGTCGGAAAGATCATGTGAATGAATTAATTGAAAATATTACCCACGTTTTAAAGATGATACGACGGGTTAGATCTTTTATGTCTTTGGAAAATCTACGTTTAATTTACCATAGCCTGGTTGAACAACGGCTAAATTATTGTAGCGAAGTTTGGGACACTCTGTCTGACGGTCTTTCTCTAAAGCTTCAAAAATTACAAAACAGAGCAGCTAGAATTATTACAAAAAGTCCGTACGACTACCCTTCAAATGAATTATTCCTTGAACTCGGATGGTGCAAATTAACTCATGAGAGAAGCTTTAAAAAAGCTACAATGATGTTTAAATCATTGAATAATCTAGCTCCTAGTTATTTAAAAGAATTATTTTGTAGAACTAATCAAGTACGTGATTATAGTTTACGAAATTCTGATAGAAATCTCTTGCCTCCAAAACCAAAGACCAATTTTCTTATGAGTTTTTCCTACAGTGGAGCTGTTCTTTGATATTCTCTTCCAAGAAATATTCGTCTGGCTCAATCTTTATCTGAATTTAAGAGATCGCTAAGGCAAAGTGATGAACACTTGATAACATCCCAACTCCAATTATAAACTATTAATTATTCCTTGTTTTATTGTACTTTTATTTATACCATAAGTTTATTCACTGTATTTAGTTGAGCACGTAACTCAGGAAGACCACTGTTTGTGATGAGTTTTTACGTGGGTAAATAAAGCATTCTATTCCATTCCATTCCATTCCATTCCATTCCATTCTATTCCATTCCATTCCATTCCATTCCATTCCAATCTATTCTATTCTATTCTATTCTATTCTATTCTATTCTATTCTATTCTATTCTATTCTATTCTATTCTATTCTATTCTATTCTATTCTATTCTATTCTATTCTATTCTATTCTATTCTATTCTAATACTTTCAGTAGACAACGCCTATGGCGCTGGATTCGGCAGATTCCAGCGATCATTTCGATATATAAATCATTAAATCGCACTAAGAGACAATATTTAAACATGTTTTGGGACGAACATTTCCGGGTGTGCATGGTAGGACACCTACATGATATCCCGACGACTAGACATTATTCGGTGCTTATTTGCAGAGAAATCTTTTTTGTGTTTCTCTCGAAATACTCTCATAATTTGCAGATTTGAGGTCTTGAGTACCTTCAGTTTCCCACTTCGATATGGCTCGACAGCTCGTCATCTTCATACGTCTACTGCAATCGGCATGTGCAGTTGTAAGCATATTTAAGATCAGCACAGTTGTTCGCCACATCACTGATCAAAAGTATTTGGTAAGTCACTTGAATCTAGGCTGTATTCAGCAAAACAACTTCGAGAACACACTTCGTCCAACGCCAAGCTGTTGAAAAGAAAGGTCACTGGGCTATCGAGGTCGCAATGACGTAATTTTATGGCCCTATGGTCGCAATGCATTACCGGAAGTAAATTGTGCAAAAATGCAACTTTGTGACCCCGGGGGAAAAAAACCAGAAACGGAGCCGAAACCTAGACTCGGCCTACCACAGTAGCCCGTGTAACTAAATAACATACAGATTCCAAAACATTCCAAAAGCTAGAAATCGCAATTCCATTTTCCAAAGGAAAAACAGTGGGACCTCCCTTTTGTATGTTTGTTTTCGGGATCGTTGGTCTTGGGGGCGTGGGGTGCTCTCCGTCACCCTAATTCTGATCCTTAATCGGAGCTCAGGTACAACGAGGGGGGGACACAAAAAATAGTACTCACTTATTCGCCGCCTGCTTTGTTGAGGATCAACCGCCTTCGTTTTACTTCCACTTTGATCGCACTTTTGTGTCGGTGCATAGCTCAGCGAACGTGCAGTAGTGTCACATTTCCGGAGCCTCCCTCTCGTTGGTCTGGTGGTGCTTCTCGATCGTATCTACTTTTTGCACAGGGCGGTTTGCGATCTGCTCGAACGCATCGAGGACGCTTGGCAACACGCTCGCCCTCCAACATCGAAAATTAGTTTATGTTTGCCACTGTCGTTGACGCCACGTCACCGGTGAACGTTTATTCCGAGTTTTGGGAGAAGATACTGTTGAGAATATCTGGGATGAGAAGCAGTATCGCGGGAGTGTGTAGTGTAAGGGAGAGGTGTGCAAGAAGGATTCGCGGATTTCATTCGCCAGAACTCTCCTGTCCGCGCGCGGCTGAATCTAAATGAGCAGCCAGTGAGAGTTGAAAAAGCCCTGGAAAACTGCCCCATGGGATTTTAAGGTAATCAGAATGATTATACATGCATATAGAAGTTCTAAAGCAGGGTGGCTACGAATAAATTAGCTCTCTTGACTTAGAACGTGGAAGAAAACGCTAATTGGAGACTCTCGATCGGAAGACGGCAAGGTTGAACGAATGGTCGAAGACGCCAGATTTAAGCCATTCTAAGCTTTCTGGTCCACGTTTGTGTGCTTGGGTTCGGACCCCGCACCTGACTATTTTCAAATTTTTGTCGTATTTTAGTACCATTGCACATGCTATAGACTGCTAATTGTTTAATGAGTGATATGGCTAGATGTATGGCTACCATTACCAATGCAGGACTGCTAGTAATTTAATGAATAGTATAGCTACCTGTATAAGATAGGAAAACTTGCTTTATTTTTCGTGGGATTTTTTTTTCTTTTTGTTTGTTTGGGTTTTTTTTCTCATTTTAGACCACAGATGGCTGAGTACGAAGAAATTTTCTGTCATTTTTTAGTACTAATGCACATGCTGTACAACCGCCCCAACCACCTCCCCAGTAGGCCAACAGAATACTTCGCTTCAGTCGCTGCGCGCGGATTTCATTCCCCAGAACTCTCCCGTCCGTGCGCGGCTGAATGTAAATGAGCAGCCAGTGAGAATGCTTTAGTAGCAGTTCTATTCAGTCAACTCGGTAAAAGTTATGGCAACTGGCAGTTCTATTTAGTCAACTCCGTGATAGTTCTGGCAACTAGCAGTTCTATTTAGTCAACTCGGTGATAGTTCTGGCAGTTCTATTTAATCAACTCGGTGATAGTTATGGCAATTAACTAGCAGTTCTATTTAGTCAACTCGGTAATAGTTATGGTAACTAGCAGTTCTATTTAGTCAACTCGGTGATAGTTCTGGCAGTTCTATTTAATCAACTTGGTGATAGTTATTGCAACTATAGTAGTTAAATTTAGTCATCTCGGCGATAGTTCTGGCAACTGGCAGTTCTCTTTAGTCAACTAGGTGATAGTTCTCACTGACAACTGGCGAAAGGAGATCATAATCCAATAAAAAACCCGCCAGATTGTGTGGCAATGGCAACAAGTAGAAAAAGACCACACGATGCTACCGCGTCTGGGATAACCGACGACCAACTAATGGTAACTTACGTAGTTACCGAGGTTGAGGTAACTAACCTACTTAGTTCACGATCACAGACGTTGCCTAAGAAAACTGAGATACTGAGTTCGTTATCACAATGTTTGCCTAAAAACACTTCGCTCGCGATGATAAATCCTTTACCACATTCTTCTCGACCACGCATAAAACAAGTTAATTGCTCCGGTCAATAATTCTTTTTGTATAAAAAACAATTATAGTTATTCTAATAGTACAATTAAAGGGAGTTAAAAGACTGAGGGTTGGTCGCAAATCTGCGGAAGGGATAAATTAATATTAACGGAATATGTCTGCAGTGTCCGACGGTGTCTCCTGACAAATATTTTTAAAACTGTGGACTGGAAATGTATGAACTTAGGTGTGAATGGTAGAGTAATCCTGTTTCTATCAATGGCAACGCATATTCATGAAAAAAACAGTAACGACAGCGAGTGTTTACCAAAATAAAACAGTTGTGAAAGGTATATAAACGGAATTATTTAACGGAAATGTCTGCGGCGTCCCACGGTGTCTGCTGATAAATATTTCTAAAATTGTGGACTGGAAATGTATGAACTTAGGTGTGAATGGTAGAGTAACCCTGTTTCTATCAATGGCAACGAATATTCATGAAAAGAACAGTAATGACAGCGAGCGTTTACCAAAATAACACAGTTGAGTGAAAGGTATACTATTATTGAACGGAAATGTCTGCGGCGTCCCACGGTGTTCGTTCGCAAATATTTTCAAAAATTTTATGACTGACAGAGACATGTGAAAGCAAAGCGTCTCACTGTGTTCGCTTTCAAAATCAAATTCAGGAACTTCCTATTATTAAGATATATTCCAAACTCTTGCATGGAGGTTTTAAATAAATATATAAAACTTAGTTGAATGGTATGGGAGTCAAGGAGGCTGACACTCAGCATTTTCATTTGATCAAATCGCAAAAGCAAGATGCTGTTTCGATATTTCGTTTGATAATCGTTTCAGCTTTGTTTGAAAATTAGAATTAAAATTATTAATTTTACTTACTAAACCTTCTTGATTGACAGATTATGGGCGCTAAGCGAATCACATTCGGCGTAATCAATAATTAAAATCCCGTTCGTCAGCGAACGTTTTTTTTTTAAACCAAAGAGCTCCACTGCAGGCGTTACTTCTAAGCCCTCTCCACAGTCCCATAATCCAGTAACGCCTGCTACGCAGCTAGCTATGTGAATGTAATTGCGCATGGCAGAAATATCATTATGGTGGTGGAAGTTCGGTTTTATTCAAGCAATCCATTTCCGTTATGAATTAACAGTTTTACTGTATTTTTATAATAATAGCCAACTTGGTGCTTCACACCTCATTGGCTATAAGCCCATATACAACTCAAAATTGAGCCAAATATATTTATAGGCACGTTGTACAGTATGTGAATTTAGCCATTATTTAATGGCTAAATTGTCAGGGAAAAAGACTGGGCATTAGTTGTAGCAACATATCCCACTAACAAGGCTACTCAAATTGCTTGATTCCACTCGTACAAGCAATATGCAAAAAACTTTGCAAGAAAAAGGATGGGACCAATTTTAAAAGCATTTTTTCATTCATTTCTTCTATGGGTCAGTTCACAAGAGGCAAGTTATCACAGAAGTAGCAGGGCTCAAGATAACGTTTCATGTTACACCGGTCATGGTGACTGGTCAGTTCCAATTGTGACCGGTCAAAGGTGATTTTTGACCAGTCACATTACACAACACCACCCCCCCCCCCCCCCCCCCAAAAAAAAACAAACAACCAACAACAACAACAAAAACAAACAAACAACAAAACAAACAAACAAACAAACAAACAAACAAACAAACAAACAAACAAACAAACAAACAAACAAACAAACAAACAAACAAACAAACAAACAAACAAACAAACAAACAAACAAACAAACAAACAAAACCAAAAAAAACCCAAAAAAACCAAAAAAAACCCAAACACAACACAACACAACACAACACAACACAACACAACACAACACAACACAACACAACACAACAAAAACATGTAAAGTATTAATTCTACACCATATATATATATATATATATATATATATATATATATATATTATATAGGCTAGTACTGATATGAACATTTGTCATAAAAAGGAAATGCATGCATATTGCATAGTTCACTTCAATATATATCAGACATTATGAAACGGGTCTACAATAGCACAACAACAATAATTTTAAGTTCCTTCAAATGGAAGTAATAAATTTAATTGGAAGTAATATGACCAGTCAAAATGACCAGCGTTTTACAAAATTTGGCCGGTCATTGACCGGTGACTGGCCATTATTTTGAGCCCTGAGGTAGGGCTACCCCTATCTCCCAAGATATCTCAATATTAGTTCATTTCAATGACTAAAAAATAAACGACTCACATGAGATTGAGATAACATGGGGCATAGAGATACTGTAACTCATTCTGAGAGATAGGGTAACACTAGATCCATAAAGTTATCTCACCGCCATATAAACACTTCCAAGTTATCTCAAAAGTTAGGGTCAAATAATTAATACTGCATGTGTACTCTGAACCTGCTAACCTGGGATAACTTCAGGGACTAAAGGATAACTCGCTTGACTCTAGCCCCCTATTAAAGTTGTCTCTACCCTCTGAGATAACTTGGTCACATGTAAACAAGCCTCAACACTTTGAAGCCTGATGACGAGTCTTTAAGGTTTATTCCAGATGGCTAACACCAAATGATTTTATTCAGCATAGGGAGAGGTCCAGGCCTCAAAGTGTTAACTGGCATTCAGTTGTAAGCATGTAATTTGTTATTTTACTCTGGCTATTAAATGCTAAACGCAGTCAGATTGTTATGAAATCTTCATGTACTACACGTTTTAGCTTTGGAATAAGCCACTAACAAACATAAGACTGACATAAAAATGACATGTTTGCCACATTTTAAACTGATGTAGATCTGAAATGATTACCAGTATTAAAACAAGTTTGCATAATATTTGTATATGTAATAGCATGGTTTTGAGTGCAATTTGGAAAAAACATGCACAAGTGAGTTTTTCAAAGACTATCAAAATTGCACAAGTCCAAAGGACAAGTGCTATTTGATATCTTTGAAAAACTCACGAGTGCGTGTTTTTTTCAAATTGCACAAGAAATCGTGCTATTACTTATTAATAATATACATGAAAAAATTTAACATGAAGAGAATCTTTCCAATCAAAAGGCTTTGTGCAAATAACATACATGAAAAAATTTGACAGGAAGAGCTTTTTTTCTAGTGAAAAATGATTTTTGTACAAATTTAAAAAAACTAAAAAATTTGCACTGTATTTCCTTTTTTCTGCACTGTATTTCCTGAAAATTGCAGTGCCTCAGCCAATTAGAATTGAGAAATTTTTTCATGTATATTATTAACATGACTATAGAGTGTATAAACCCACTAAATTTCGGTTGAGAATTGGATAATAAAGAATGTCATAATTTTAACAAAAGCACCAATAAACCATCCAAATAGTTTAGTAATATTGCATGAATGCAAACTGCACATAAATAACTTAGCGCAATGTCAAATTAGATAATATGAATATTATTCTCAACATTTCCATGCATATAAAGACAATGACATTTAACTCTTTGCCTACCGTATCGTTCGTTTTCGAACGAAGCAGACTTTAGTATCTTACTGTCTATTTACTTGTCAAGTGGAGAGCTCTCGGTAG
The DNA here is from genome assembly GCA_964035015.1 of Corallium rubrum. Classification (NCBI taxonomy): domain Eukaryota; kingdom Metazoa; phylum Cnidaria; class Anthozoa; order Scleralcyonacea; family Coralliidae; genus Corallium; species Corallium rubrum. The sequence continues at coordinate 15,286,907 of OZ036004.1, read as the reverse complement.
TGAAGAGTTAACATAAAGAAATACAAATCAATTACTCCAGAAACTATATTGCTTACTTTTTTGTTCATGGCACAAATGCCAACCCTAATAGTAATTTTTTCGGCAAAGTCCACATCTTCCTCCACAGCAAAATACGCCATCTTAGGTCCTTGACTCGTTGACCTTTCTACTTCGTGTACGATTATTATGCTGTACTCTCGTTTCCAGACCACACGCAGCCCGTCAATTTTGTATATCCTGTATGTCAATTTCCTGACAAGCGTCGGCTTCACCCACTGACCTATATATATAACTGGACTGCGTGCTCCTATTACCTTTGAGTTAGGAAAAGTGTCCCCATTTTCACTTTCAAAATGGCGGCATTTATGGGTCCTTTTGCTAATGGTGAAGGTCGCTGACCGATACCTAAGATCTCTAGTTCGTGTTGGACATGTTCGGTACGGTATTTCGCTTTTTTTTAAGAAAACTAAACTATTTGCTCGGATGAACTGTACGTATGTTGTAGCCAGATGAATTATCTTTCTTCCAGTATATTTGATAGCTTCTACAGTGGTTTATTTCTCGAGAAAACATTCGGAGAAGACATAATACATACGGTCTGTGAAAACAATGATTTTCCCCTAGGCCTGGTATGATTATAGCGTCCGGATGGTACTTTCTTATATATCTGATCACCTGATGATGTAGGTCAGCCTCACTCATCAATGACAGCTGGTTACCAGTAAGTCTAGGTGCTATGTACTGACCAGTTTTCCTTATTGATGGTAGAACATCTCTGAACACCCAGTTTTTAAACTTCTTTGCTGATGGTAGCTTAGACGAAAACACCAGGCTATATACTCCAGGCTCATTTATCTGGGAAATCTGAGAAGTCCCGTTCTGGGACCTCTCAGAACCAGCCACTTTTTTCCTATCATCCCCGTCAACATGATCCTGGATCGCCTTACCCGGCCTCTTGTAACCAAGCGCCTCAGCAACATCTTTTCCCCGGAACCATATCTCGTCACCATCCTTTTGTGTTCTGATTAATTTACCATCGAACCTGAACACCTTAAGCATACTATAGGTATATACTTTTGAAAAATCTATTTAAACACACCTGACACGGTGTTTTACCGTATCAGGCTATGTATGACCTTTATCCTACCGCCCACGCTATAGGTAATTTGGATGGGAAAGTCACGCTATGACCAACACCCCGTTTTGGGAGGTTGCTGCTACCATCACCTTTTCGCACCCCTGACCTGACCCTCCAAAACGGCGGGTCAGGTGTGTTTAAATGGGTCCGCCATCAGAATGTATTTTCTGCGTCGACTATATGGAGGATATAGAGCAGGGTATAGGAAAGCTGGCCGATGAAATATATGAGCTGGAGGGAAAGGTGCCCGACAGAGAAATAGATAAAATGATGAGAGAGTTAATAGATCTTAATAGTCTTTACACAAGGCTAAGACATAAAAAATCTAAATATAAACCAATTTATGATACCTCCAAACATAGGGGGAAAAATCCTAAGTCCACTTATTACTAATGTAATCGTATACCGGGTTCCACACTTTCCTGCTGCATGTATTCAGTTTTTATAACCGCGAATGACCTACATACCAATCGCTTTAGGAAATCCACCTGTCTATAGCTTAGCCCATTACACCCTCTGAAGGCCTCTTCATAACCAAACCATATAGCCAGCCCGTTATGAGTCATATCCGGACTTATCACAAGCAGGTCAGGCTGCCCATCAACACCAAGCCCTGGTATAACAACAGCATCTGCATGGGTCCGCGTCCTCAAAGTACTCAACAAGGGCTCCAAGCACCTGGTAATCAAGCCCATCAAGAAAATTGTACTCTCTTATTTCATGAAATTCAAATATGCTCCTATCCTCAGTGGCTCTGATAGAAGCGTCTATACTTTCCATCTGACATTCCGTAAGCTCTGACCGGTCACTGTGAACCTTGCGTATGCTAGGACCATGGCACTCCAGCATGTGTGATGTGAATGCCCACACAAGTTTGTCATAGTCACCAGACACAATAGTGTCATACGAATTCCCAACAAGTTTATCTCTATACCTAGACTCATGTTTATTCATGTCCACCACTGGCTTGGCCCATATCGCCAACCCGAGGTACCTATGTCCAGGCTCAATTATCAGAATGTCAGGCTGCCCGCAAATGTACCCCATTTCATAGTTATCCCTATTACCCTTAGGTCTAACTATGTACAGAACATTCGGACTATATGATTTAATGTACCCAACCAGATTACTTATTAGGGGACTGCTATGATACTTAACTGTAGCCATATACTTAGTCGTTAGATTATTTCTTTAAGTGTCTTTATTTTTCCACCTTAAAAATATAGGACATCTACATTCAGTGTCCCAACCCAACTCCTTATATACAGACCCAAACAGCCGGTCATCAAACATGTCCCTACTATGTCCATCACGCATGTCTCTGACATCCGTAAATAGTGAGACCTCTGCAACTGGCCAACCTTATTATATATAGTAGCCATACCTACTTGCATTTTTTCTTATCAGGTTAAGTCTCATCAATACTGACACAACCTCAATGAAATCAGCTGTCAGCACTCCCTCATCAGAACTTCTGACAACTCCTAATATCCTCTTAGCGAACCACTTATTTCTCTTATGCACTGACTTTTTCTTGCTCCACGACATTAGGTCCAGCTCTGGCACAGGTATTGTGAAAGGTCCTACAAGACCACAGGAAGTACAGGTTGGGAACCCGCTAAGGTTAATACGGTGGCCACCGCACTCGCATGTATGCATCTCATCAATTTTTCTAAGTCTTCTGTCTACAGCATCATCCCTCCTACCCATATAATATAGCGTAGTAATATATCTTTAAATCAGGCCCAGTCTGTGAACTGTGAAACCTATTCCGACACCGGCTATAACCACAAACATCGACTAATACTTTTGCATCTCAACAGATGGTGTATAGAAGTCTCCAAGCATAGGCTCACCAGTCAGTGTCACCCCTCCTGACGTGTAGGTACTGAGCTTGTCAAGGGCTTTGTTGGTGTCATTTATATCATGGTTCGCGTCACTCAACTCTGCCCTGAGCTGTGCTAACCTATCCTTATGTCTAACCTCATTCTCGTAAAATGCCTCCTTGGCTTAGGTTGTGTCTCTTAATTTCCTTCTCATATCCAGTGTGGTTGAGCTTATTAAAGAGGAACCCGGCTCCAGCGAAACTTATTGCGGCGAATGTTGTCTGAATAGCTCCACCTGCTAATGCACCTGCCATAATGTTAGCTAGGTATTCTTGAAGGGGTCCTCAGGTATGTACTTCTTCTGCTGTAGATATTTGACAGTTAGTGTTGATGCTGTAATACCAACTGCTAGCTTCACATATGACTTCACACTTTCAGCTGATGTAAGAGGCTCCTTTAATAGCTTCTTACTGGCCATACTAAATAGAACAACTCCAATTGTGACAAGAACAGCGTCAAATCCCTCATTCATAAGTTCCTTCCTTTGAGTCGACATACTACTACTGATATTTAATTACAGAGTTTCCAGTGATGGTGTAGTAGGTGGGGTAGGTTGGGTTACTGGGATTGTAACAGCAGCAGCTACCTCCCTCCTATCACTTTTCCATGAAAAGTATAATGACACACCTGCTATCATAATACCTGCTAAGCCTAACACATACCCTCTAGGTAATGTCCATGAATCTGGCTCCTCCATCTTTATCCTTTCCTTCATCTTCTTTTCTTTCGCTGCTTTGGAAATTGCTGCCAGCCTCTTACCTGCCTCTACACGTTTAGGATCTTTAGTCTTAACCTCAGTAGTGATTTTAGGGTCTTTACTATCAGACATCTTATAGATTACCTCAGGTTTACTTTGAGATGTCTCACCGTCTTACTGTGAGATATGCTGCAGATACTGCTAAGATAACTGTCAGATACCTACCAGTAAAAATCAAGGCACCTCCACCAGCCTCCTCAATGTCTGACCACGGTATGGTGACCTTAGCTGGTTCCAGTTTCTCCCACCTCCTCCTCTTCTTCCCTGCGTGTATCACATCTGCACCCCCCCCCCCCCCTAGTTAATCCCACTGATAACCCTGTGACTAATGCTACTACTCCGAGACCAATGCCGGCTAACACACCAGCCCTCTTCACAGTCCTTCTTAGCACCTTCCTTTGCCACTCATCATAGTACTCCCTTATACCAGTCCTTAGCACATTACTCTCCTTATTTGTGAGAGCCCGGCCAATTGACCTAAACTCACCTTCAAGGTAGCTCACAGCATAGTCGTTTACAAGACCTGAATCACTAAACTCCCTTGTGATCTTAAAGACATCATTGTCCAACAGGTAGTCTATGAATCTGGGATCATTACACTCAGGCTCAAGGTCTAGAATGCTAGTGAAGAAATCCTCCGTGTCTCTGTACGCATGACGTCTTCTGATCTGCCTCATCTTATCTTCAGAAACGATTATTCTGGAATGACTGTCGGTATAATGCTCTGGTTGATCAGCAGTTCCACCGAAATCTGTTTCTTCAATCTGTTCTTGGATGTTATAGTCAGCAACCTGACCGTCATCATCAGGAACCTTATAACTACCTAAGGCATTCATATCAAACTCCCCGAAGTCCCCCATAATACTCTGATGATTTCATGTATACATGACCTCTGTAGACCCTACTGTACCTATCCTTTATTTTCTTCTCCAATGGCATGGTGCTGTCATTTATTATGTTGTCTACCATAGTTAGATTGCTGAACATTGTGGATCTGTCAAACTCAATACCTCTCAGATATCCTTTGATGGTGTTTAGGGACTTTGTATAGCTCTTATATGCCACCTCACACTGGCTGACTTTCTCTGCTATCTTTTTGTTCTTGATATACCCATGCATAAGAAGTCCGATAGCACTTATAGATAATGTAGCGAATTCACCCAATGCACTAAATGCTCCTCCGGCTACAGTTAGGAAGATAGCAGAAATGTTCAGGGTTAAGTTAATCCTAGAGAGTCTCTTGAATTGCCACTGGTAGCAGGTGGCCATCATGTGGTAGTGCTCGTACAGTGACTTTAACATCTCAACCTCTTCCGAGCTAAGCTTATCAGATATGTGGTTGAATCTTATTACACTCTTCTCTCTGTCAAGCATAACATAGGCAGGATTAAACAGGCTCATAAAACGCTACAGTTAGACAACTCTCATTACCACTAGTCAGCCCAGTTATTGTTGGGTAGATGTAACCGACAGATGGTTTATTGGTAGCCTGATGTGCTGAGATAGTATCTTTCACATAGAAGTCATGATTAACAGGTATAGACCAGTGACCGCTATAATGTCTATCTGCATTACCTAAGGTTAGTGTACCCAGTAGCTCGGAACCTTGTGTAGCCCTATAGGTGACATAGTACAGACGGTACGCAACCTGAACAACATTGTCAGGCACGACACCATCTGTGTCGAACGAGTGGCATAATTGCTGCGAGCCGTAAGGCGAGCAGCTCACTAATCTTGACGAGGTCTGGGCCGAGTTTATATGCGTTCACAAACTCGATTTAGGATTTCGTGGGGGATGATCTTCGGTATACGCAATGTCTACCGATCAGCGGCAGGCATTAAATTGTGCGCTACGCTACATAACACCAAGGCACAGTAAGGACGAACCAGCTGTCATTGAAGATGGAGCTACTGATAAACTAGTGGATGAGCTGTATATTGCGGAAGAGAGTATCGCCAAGGCTTTGGAACCTGTGGAACCTAGCGCAGACACCAGGCGTGAAGACCTACTGGTAGCGTCTGAAGATGGTTACATAACGAAGAAGCCTGATTACATAAGGAAGTGTAACGGAAGGACGCTTGATAAAATTTACAAGGCCTACGAGTTAAAGAGGAAGAAGTACGCGGATGGGATGCTGACTGTTCTATTGATAAGCCAGTTCTCGTCAGTACTTGGTGGGCTGGACGCGATCGAAGATCCTAGCAGTTTAACAGATGAGCTGAAAGCTAACGCTATACTCAGAAAAGATGTTGAGAGTTTAATATCAGTAGTTAGCCCGTATATACCCCTGATAGGACTAATTGGAGGCCTTGCCATAAACGGTAAGCATGTATACCAGCACAAGAGCAAGCAGTTAGAAAACATTACACAGCCTATAATATATGAACAAGACCCTAAGTAGATTCTTCACCAAGTATCCTTACGCCGACAGAAGCAAGTTTATAACTGACTCAGTTTTTGGCAGGATAGAACCTGGCGTGTTCTTTGGACCCGTCGGCGTCGATGGTACATACATCTACACCGAGGACCGGGAATTCAGGAGCAATGAGAACTACACCAAGTACCTCACAATAGATAAGCCACCGCCAAAGTTCCCAAAAATATGGTTAGGTGGTGGTACCGTGCAGAAAGTCCAGGGAAAAAGACATTGGAAGAAGGACATCGAGGGAAAATTCGACTTCTCAAAGTTCACATACCTATCAGAAAACACTATAGACTACGACCTTAACAATTTCAGGGTTTATGTTAATGACCACGACTTCTTCATGTCTAAGTTACCTGTCCTAAGTCCCGGTAACAGGACTGATATAGCAGTATGGTGGAATAACGGCGAACCCTACTACCAACTCATCTTCGCTGTATACCTAAGCTCTTACTGCTGCGGTGTCGGGGTAGAGCACCTTAAATTCTCGGACGATGTGTACCCGGTGATCACCTCCATAATGCGCTTCCACCTATACTTCACGACTCGACGTATACTAAGGCGCCTCATAAAAGAAAAGAAGAGCGATCTAATGAGGGAGTTCGGTGCTGGCAAAGATGTTATCGACAACATGGCTAACATACCTAGGGAGAAGAAGTTCCTAATAAACCATCACTCTGGTCAGAAGCATGACAGGTCATTCCGCGAGTGGATGTGGCGTCTCAATGATGACTACAGGACACACTATAGGAGGTTCATTCCACTAAAGACAGATGGTTTCACCAAGATAGGTCTGCAGTATCTGAATGAGTCTATCGAGGCATACGTCTACGCCGTCCTAGGTGCTCAAGCCAAAACAAGGATCAGTATTGTTAAAAAAGGCGCAGGAAGTCTAGAGTCACAGCAGGAATTCAGAGTCCTAGTGAATGACGCTATCGTTAACTACTCCGTAAGCACCTGGATCCTAAATATGAATAGGTCAATATCAGACACTAACGTCACCCAGAACCTAGCTATAAGTCCTGACATATGGTTGGTTCCAGGGTCACTTACCATACTAAAGGAGAAAATTTTAGGATATAACAAACTACTTAATCATGCATCAGATGTTATGAAATTCGGATTTAACTCAAAAGTAAACTACCAGGGTACATATAGGAAGCCGAAAAAGCTACACCAGAAATATGTCCCACACTTGGAAACATTAGATGAGGAACCAGATAAGCCGCTGGCAGTCCACACGGTTAACAAGTCACTGGTTCATACACCCAACACACAAGCGGATAATAAGTTGGGGATTATCTTAGTTGCCACGGTGGTGTCTGGGTACCTACTAAGCAAAAACGTGCTGTAGAACTGCCTCCAAAAATTTTACCAATACCTAATAGAGTCTCTCACATTTGTGTGGGATTCCATGAGGCGTATATATTTTTCGGACATAGGCCCATCAAGTTTCATGACTGGAAAAGTAGACAGAAATTGCCACCAGTAAAAATTGGATTCTGTGAGTGCTTAAATGTTTTCACCAGCCCTAGCTAACTGGAATCAGCCCAGTTGCTAAGGTCGTGGCTGCTCGGTTGGGGTGCAAAAACTGATAGACCATAAAATGGAAAACTGATGAGCTATAAAATGGAAAAATTTCTAGTAAAATTATATTACCATATAGAAAACGGTTAACATGGTCGCTATAGTGACAAGTCATGTGCCAAGCCATGTGCCAAGCCGTGTAACAAGCTGTGTGTCAAGCTGTGTGCCAAGTCGTGTGCCAAGTCGTGTGCCCATGGAAGTAAAAAATGGAAGCACTAATGGAAGTACCAATGGAAGTACCAATGGAGGTACCAACGACAGGGCCAACGACAGGGCCAACAGCAGGGCCAACAGCAGGGCCAACGGCAGGGCCAACGGCGAAAAGTGATGGTAGCGGTGACATACACTCGGAAGAAATGGTCTGGTATTCTCCAGGCTGTCGCCTGTCGCCAGCCCATAATTCTTCCTCACCTACTGCGAATCTTACGAAAGGTGGTGGTACCAACAACTTCCCAGGTCCTCGGAAAAAACCCCATCGACGATGTTGGCGATTTAGCATAAAAAGTGATGGTACAGACCACTTGAAAAGGTGATGGTACCGGGGTATGGGAAAAGTGATGGTATCGCCGATATCCCAAAAAAAAAAATGGCCCCGTACCCCCATATCCTATACTACTGTGTTGTGATGCACAGGTCCTATACAACATTGAAATGGGGGGAAGGGGAGTCCGCACCTGCTAAACATGTAATGTGTGCCAACCATTTTGTCAACGATTGTCTGAAAATATCGAAACAATTAAGAACACACATCTCTCGTTTGGCATGTGACATACTTCTAAAACTTGACATACCTTACACTATAAGGGGAAGGTAATTTATTACATGTTTTAAAAAACAATATGTTTATTATATGACGTCACAATTGCATTATGTTACGTCATATACAAGTTAAGTTTGCAAGATGATTTTCTAGGAACGATTGAGTGATAAACAACGCGCATTGGCGATGCATGTTCCTGCACCAGGAGAAGAAATTTTCTTATCAACAAATTTTTCCGTGTAATATAGTGCAATGTGATATAATTGTGAGAAGTTGTTTGTGACACAACGGAAATATGTATTCTTTCACAATAGAACACGAAACAAACAGACAACTAGCCTTTTTAGACACTATGATTTCACGCAACAACGGCACTATCACTACGAACGTCTACCGCAAACCTACACATACTGACAGATACCTACACTTTAAATCAGGGCCTTTTTTAAGGATTTGCCAGTGGGGGGGGGGGGCATTCGTGGAAAGGGGCCTTCATGGTTTCTGTTTTTAATTAAACGGTCACTGCAATCGGAAAGGCGTTTTTAGGGAACAGAATCTTTTAGTGTCTCAGGGCCGTAGCCACGAAGATAGCATTGTGCGACAAATCCCTTCTAGGAGGGTCCAGGGGCATGCTCCCTGGGAAAATTTTGAAAATTGAGGGCTCTAAAATGGCGTTTCCCGCATTCTGAGACTACTCTGATCCCCAGATGTACATCGAAAATCTTGCAAACTCGTGTATGGTTTAACCATATGCAACGTACTTCTAACGTCGAGGAGAAATGAGCCTGGGTACGTGATATGCTTGAGTAGATGCCTTCAGTTGCTTCAAACAGGCTGTTTAATAATAAACTGGCTTTCGAAACAGTGCAACTGCTTCTATCATCCAGATATCAGTCACTATTCAGTATAAGAATTTCTGAAAAATTTATGTTCCATGAAATTATTGGTGCGACAAATGTCGCACTTGTCGCACCGGTGGCTACGGCCCTGTGTCTGTGGTATGACGGCATACTTCAGAAGAAAATTTTAAAAACTTTAACGTTTTTGGAAAATTATTTTCACTTTTTCAGCATTATAGCAATACAAGTTGGGAGCACTCTCGATTTTTTATATATCAGGGGGAAACGTTTAGCACATAATATATATTTCTGCCGTTATTTAAATGATTTCAGACCTCAAACATTTGACAGTAACTCTAACCTAGTAATACGGTAAAACTCATTTTAGATAAAAAAACAACAAAACAAAATGGCTGCCACTTAAAGTCTCTACCCCCCAGTTTCCCACACAACTGCCATGTCATCAATAATAAGGCCAAACATGAGCCTTTGTGCTGTCTTTTCTTTAAAATCATTCACTTCGTTATAAAACAGATTTAAAGCATTTTGAACTCATATTTTTTGAATTTGTAAACTAATTTGCTTTATAGTTTATACAAATAGAAACTTATTGTACTGGGGGGGCCAAAAGTGCCCAGTGGGGGGGCCATGAGGGCGGCTGGGGGGGCCATGGCCCCCCCAGTACCAGTGTTAAAAAAGGCCCTGCTTTAAATCACATCACGACAAAAAACATAAAACAAGCACAGCCGCTGCGCTTTTACATAGAGCAACTCATATACCCAACACAGCAGAAGGCAAAGCTAGTGAAACTAAGCACGTCATCGAAGCCCTAAAGTCAAATGGCTACCCAACCAAATTTGTCACCGACATATATAAGAGGCTTAAGATTAAAGAAGAGATACCAGCACCGGAAGAATTGGCCGGAGGGTTTTTTGCCTTGGTTGATCCGCCTACAACATCGAACAACTATGCTGTTTTGCCATATATAAAAGGTTTAACTGAGCCGCTCACTAGAGTTTTGCGGAAGTATGAGATCAAAGTCTTCAACAAACCAGTTAAAACACTCCAAAGACAGCAGAGACGTAGCTAGAGGGGGGGCCGGGGCCCGGGCCCCCTGGCGAAATTCTTGGCCCCCCTGGTAAAATTCTGACTAACAAAATATTTTTATTATTTTCTCACGCTATACGTCATGCAAATATTATATTTTACTTTTATTACATGATGTTTTGAGATTTGGGCGTATTTCAGCATTGCTTCAATAACAATGGCTTCGATTTGAGGCTTATATGTATTGATCAGTTATATAGATAGATCAGTGGCTACAATATTACGAATTCTTCCGTTGATTTCCGAAGAGTGACCGAAGTGCAAACACGTGCAAAATGTAAATATCAAATATGGCGGACGATTTGTAAATTTGCTCAATACTTCTATTTGCATTTCGATCCGACATGTTAAACGCATTCCAGGCCGCTGGATCATCGTCAGCATCTCAGTCTCAAGCATTATCAAGACCTTTGCTTAACAGTTACCCGAAAAAGAGGCAAGGGAGTCGAGAAAGATGTTTTCAACCCACTTGGTATGACTCGTTTTCATGGCTGGAATATTTTGAGAATGTTGACGCATGTCTTTGCTATCCATGCAGAATTTTCGCCAAAGACGCGGTTAAAGAGAAAACCTTCATTAAAGCCGGATTCTCAAATTGGAAAACTGCGATGGAAACTGATAGAGGATTTAACAAACATCAGAAGTCGGACGTACATATTCGAGCGATGGCTAGTTGGAAGGAGAGGGAATATCGAGAAAGTCGGGGTCAGACAGTGCGAAATCTTATCCAACTAAACCCAGAACACAAAATATGGTTAAAAACTGTTTTTAACACGACAAAATATCTGGTCGCTAACGGAATGCCATTCCGTGGAGATGAGGAGAAGACAGATTTCAACGAGCAAGTTTCTGGCGGGCTATATCTAAATACCTTTACTGACCTTCACTTCACCCAAAATCCCAATTTGGAAGAGATAGCAAAGCGATTGCCGAAAAACGCGAAGTACACCTCACCGCAGATGCAAAATGAAGTTATAGAGACCTTGTCGGAGATTGTCAGTGAAACGGTGGCTAATAAATGTAAGAAAGCTGGACTATTTACTTTGATGATGGATGGAACTACTGACCACAATAACAGGTACAGTACTTTAACATATCCAAATACTATAAGTATATTTTAGTTAATTTAATCTACATAACAACAACAATATATTTTTTATGCATAAATTTAGGGAAATGGAAGGTATTGCACTTAGATACTGGAATGATAGCTGTGGAGGAGTTGTGGAGCACATAATAGACTACAAAATGGCAGAAGATAGGAGTGCCAAAGGTCTTTTAAGTTTAGCTCTATTAACTCTTGTTGATGAGCATGATATATCCTTGAAAGATGGGATAGTATCTAACACATTTGATGGGGCAAGTGTTATGTCTGGTCAAAAAGGTAAGTTTGTCTTACTGAAACTAAATTTACAGTCAAATGTCTTTTATATATGGTTACATTTTTATCTATCACATGATATGGATGTGAATAGTCAACCATATCAAGTAATCAAGCAGAAAACGTGTGATTTTTGTGGTTCTCCAGTTCTTTTAATCTATTAGTACAAATAAATTGAAATTGAAATTTTTTCAGGTGGGTTACAGCAGCTGGTCAAGGAATATTGTGGTCGTGACATTCCATACATTCACTGCCTAAATCACCGACTTGCCTTAGTTGTCAAAGATACGTTGTCGACTATTTTAGAGCTGGGTGACTTCTTCCAGTTAATTCAGGACTTGTATACATTTTTCAAGATTCCCCAGATTGATCAGCTCCACCAGGGTCTTACGTTAAAGAAGCTAATTACTACTAGGTGGGATGGACATTTTTCTAGCCTTAAAGTTCTTTCCAAATCCATTAAAGAGATACATTTAACGTTGAAAAAATGCAAAACCACACGATCGGTTGATCCAGAGTATCGCAGTAAAGCAAAAGGTTACTCAGCATCCCTTGAAGTGCCAGTCACCACGTTTCTGATCATTTTCATGATGGATGTGATGAAGTTGTTGAACCTCCTTAATCTAATGTTCCAAAAGCAAGAAAGCAACCTGATAACAGCACTTACCACACTCCAATCTGTAAGAAGGGAGCTACACAACCTGAGTGTAAAATACACCGTAGCGCATATCACGCAGCTCGTTTTTCCACAAGAAGCTTCTGCGCCAGATGATGAATTGCGCCTTCTTGGTAAAAGGAAAAGAACAATCCCTGCGACGTTGCATGACTCCGTTGTGATGGAAAAGCTTCCATGTTATCGCGATGAGAGCAACAACGTGGAACAGTTACGCGCATTAGCAGTGGAAGTGCTAAATAAACTGAATGTTGAGTTTGATCATCGCTTTGGTGAATTCAATTCCACGTTGTGGAAATCATTTGAAATCCTGAAACCTTCTAACCATCATTTTCTCGAAGCAGAAAAGCTAATTCCTTTGCTCGACTACATTAAGACCATTCCACTTGTCCGTCAGAAAATCGAGGAGCTCTCTTTCCAACAGCTGGAGTGCGAGTGTGATGTTTTCCGTAGTGTGTTAAAGGCATTCAGCGACAAGCAAGACCAGTTATTTGAGATGGCACTCCAGAAGAAGATGAAAGACGAAGCAATGGGTAGAAAGGTGGAAGAAGTGAAGAAGGAAGACAAGATGACACAGATGACGCAATTCGTGTTAACGTTAGTGGGTGCTGAAATTTTAAAGTAAATTTATCTGGTTGCAGTCACTGCTGGGTATTCCAGCTCGGTTGTGGAATGCGGCTTTTCCGCCCTCAACAGAATTGACACATGCCACAGAAGAAGAATGACGCCTTACCGTCAAGCAAGTTTAACTTTGCTGCATTTTGAGAACGCTCTAACACGATCAATTTCTTTTGAACAGTTTTTAGTCAAATGGAACAGCAAACCTAGAAGACTAGTGGTAACACCATAATTCATTAATTCAATTTCAATTGTGTATACTTTAAACCTACAGATTTGATCTTTTGTTAAAGTTGTACATGTATTTTGCACTAAACGATCAATTTTGTATTTAAGTAGTGTTTAGACTTTAGATGTGGGAACTATTATGTTTTTCAGTCTCTTCGTTCTTGTAAAACCCTATTAATTTCTAAACAAATTGTAAATCTTGATACAAAAAATGTCGTTTTCTAACCATGGGAATTCTGTAAAATCTTTCCCCAGAATGCAGGAAATGGCATTTCAGAGACTCTAGATTTCAAAATTTTTCGGGGGGGGCATGCCCCCGAACACCCCAAGAAAGCGTACGGCTCACGCCTTGGGCGCTCGCTCCTCACGCCTTGGGCGCTCGCTTCTCACGCCTTTGGCGCTCGCTTCTCACGCCTTCGGCGTTCGATTCTCGCGCTCGTAAATATATGTGCGTCGAGTGGCCCCCCTTTGCTTTTTGCTGGCCCCTCCTGGTTGAAAATCCTGGCTACGTCTCTGAAAGACAGACCTGACTCAAACTAATGTTGTTTAAAAAATCGATTGCAAAGAATGTCAATGGAGTTATATTGGCGAAACCGGAAGATGTTTTGATACACGAAAAAAGGAACACATTAGAAACGCTAAACAAAACAAAGCGGGTTCAAACATTGCAAACCATGCGTGGACTAATGACCATAAAATCGACTTCGAAGGTGGCAAAGTCATTGACAAGGGAACCTACAGGACAAGGAAAACACTAGAGTCTTGGCACACGGCATTGATTCCTGAATCGGACAATAACTCAAAACCATTACCCGAGCAGTATAGCATTATACTAAATAAAATAACTCATTAGGCTATTAACATTGTATCAGATTACTAGGCGTTCCATAATATTTGTATGTATATATGGTTTTATATTTCATTTTTATTATCCTGTTGAAGGCTGCAGTCTGGCAGCCGAAAGCTCGAATTAAATTAAAATATTTGGTCAGAGAACGTTTGTCTTTGCAATACTTTATGTCAGCTTAATGCCAGACATGGCCATTAGGGTAAAGTTCAGTAGTTACGTTTCATTCAAATCTACTCATCTAATCACTTATGCTGAGAAATTTATACTTTAAAAGAGTACCAATATTATTTCTTAAAGACACACTTTACCGTAGCTAGGAGTATTTCCTACACACTTTACCACACTTTACCAAACCATCTAAATATAGAGTCATAATATTATTTGTTAATTTCCGGACGGTAAAGTGTGGTAAAGTGGGTTGAACTTCCCCGTAGGTATGGTAAAGTGTGGCGATTCGAAATGCTTTTGTGCTAATAACGATGATAAACCTATTTCTTCCATGATAAACTATACATAAACACTGCTATCACAAGTAGAAGACGAGCAAAACATGCTACGCACGGTGTCACTTCCTTCTGCTGACTCTGCGGTATGTGTCTCTTGAAATTAAACACGTTCGACCTTACAGACATCATTTCCGTTTCTCGGGAACCTAACTCCGCATAATCTCTCTCTGAACTCGTTGACAAATCATCGCTGTCATTCCCATGTTTTTATTAAAAGAAAAAAAGGCACACGCGTTTGCTAGTATTGCCCCGGTATCTCATAACACACCTTCCGTTATTCCTAGCTCCAAACGACGTAAAATACATTTAGCATCGGCATAATCCAGAATCTATTAGCTACAATTGATTTTATAGCTTTCTTATAAAGTTAAATTCAGAGATGAGCAAAAACGCTTGCATGTGTGCGCACGGCAATCATTACACATGTAACAATTCTATGTTCATATGCTCATGCGGATATATTGTGATGAGATAACGTTATTTTCATTGGTGTGCATATGACTTTAAAGTATCCATGAGAATTGTTTTTGGAACATTTTTCTTAATTCGAAACAACTCATAACAATATTTTGTTGTAAACTTTTTGGATTTTATGATCTATATTTTGTTCAGAAAATCATTGACAAAAATAGTTGGCACGACACTGCGGAGTTGTGTTGAAGTCCTATATTGCTGGTAAATTTTAATTTATCCCCTGTTTCCCCCCATCCTCCGTCTCAATGTTGGTCCCATTACGATGATAGAGGGTCGATGTGCATCACAACACCATTAGCACATCATTCAGGTCCTATACAACATTGAAATGGGGGGAAGGGGAGTCCGCACTTGCTAAACATGTAATGTGTGCCAACCATTTTGTTGTCAACGATTGTATGTCTTTAACTCTTTCCTGTCCGAATTGGTGTTTAGTATTTTATTCTGGCTAACGCCGGACGATTTTATTCACCTCTGGGGAAGCCCTCGGAAATTCCTATCCGAATTGGTGTTTAGTATTTTATTCTGGCTAACGCCAGACGATTTTATTCACCTCTGGGGAAGCCCTCGCGTATATGTATTTACATAAATATTCTTTTTTCCTACGATAAGTACATGTTAGTGGTCGCTACCATTAGCAGAAGGACCGCCGTAAATGCCGCCATTTTGAAAGTGAAAATGGGGACACATTTTTGGCCAGCACCCGCAATCCAGTTATATATATAGGTCAGTGGCTTCACCCCCCTGAGCATGGATAGCTATAAACAGTAATAACTTCCAATCGACGCATTGCTGAAATACAGCATATATATATATATATATATATATATATATATATATATATATATATATATATATATATATATGTTGTAAGAAATTTCATAAACGTTAACTTTCATTTGATTGTATAGTTCAAGTTTCAGCAGCATCTGTAACTTGTTAAAATGTCTATAAAATGATAAATCAAATCAATTGTCGCCATTTTTTGTGTCTACGTTCCTATAGCAACGCCAGATGACGTAATAGGCTGCCTTAGTAATCGGATTCGTATGTGAATTACTTGTTGGACTATAGCTATCACTATCACTCTTCACAGTCGTTTGGAAGGAAATATATATTTCCGGTCGTTTCGGTCTCAACTCATAGTCATTTTGTCTCCAACTCAGAGGCAGTCACTCAGAAGCCTTTCACCCACATCTCCCACAGTCCCACTCAAAGTGGTCTCTTCTGCACCTCTATATAAAGCGCAAAATATTTTGGATATTCTGTTCCACAGTCTTTTGCAAGTTGTACTGTGCAACTTGGTCTATTACAAATCCTGCTTTCTGATTGGCTGAGCTACTAGTGGTCTATTGGTGATAGACCATAGTAGCGTTATCCAATGATAAACCTTCTTATACCTGGAATACTCCTACTCTGACCAATCAGAAGCCACGGCATATTCACGCTGCGAGCAAAACCTGGAAACTAGACCAAACATGGGTCCGCTAAAATTTATATACGAGTGATAAAATCATGAAAACATTGGCCCGAAAGTAATGAAAAATTGTTCAGTTTGACACTAATAAGAAACTGAATTCGCTTATGTCTATGGAGTATATCAACACCAAACTTAAAGCAAAGTAATTACAATCTCGTTTATTGTGAGCGATTGTTTATCATGTGCCATCGAACTACTCTACATTTTGAATGGGGAGACCACTGCAAACAAAAAGGTAAAACTATCTTAAAATTTGGAGCAATGTTTGATATGACTTATTTACGTTAAAGAAAAGTTGTTTATGGTTGATACTAAGACAATTCGATAACTCGCCCTCGTTTTCTACGAGCAAATAGTCAACTCAGCTTCGCGTCGTTCACTATCAGCTCATAGAAAATTCGGTCTCGTTGTCTAATTGTTAAATATATATCAACCTCGTCCCCAGGGCATTTTGCCTCCACGTTGGGAGTCGGCGAAAATGGCCCTGGCATCGGCTGGTCACTTGACACCCAGAATTTTGGGATGTTTTGGCAAGAAAATTTATGCGGTCTTTGTGTTTCGTTTTTGTATAATACGTATACATGAATAATAAATAAGAAATATTTAACGATCTGCCGAATCGCTCATGTGAACCTTTATCATAAATGCAACTGGCTAGCATTATTCATCATGATACTCCCCACGATTATCCAGGATACACATAAATGTCGGGAAGAAACATATATCTAATGTTGTTCTTGACTTTAACCAAAGCTATCGTTACAATTCTTTGGATGAACTTCGCAGAGTGGATTTATTGCAATTCATATTTTGATGAATAAATTACACTGCATCTGAATTAATCAAGTTTTTAAACCGCCGATCCGATTATAGAATCGACCAGCCGATGCCAGGGCCATTTTCGCCGACCTCCCAACGTGGAGGCAAAATGCCCTGGGACGAGGGTTGAAATATATATATATATATATATATATATATATATATATATATATATATATATATATATATATATAGTTCAATCTACAGACACGTGTTTCGCTGTACTACAGCTCATCAGTGTAGCTTGGAACAATCTGAATGAATTTCATCAATTACTTATACACATGCGATCGTCGGTGACAACCGCATATGGGACAGCATCGGTGAAGGGTTATCTGGAAAACGCGGGTAGCGGGTACCGGGTAGCGGATACCGGGTATGGAAAATGCGGGTATGGAAAATGCGGGTATGGAAAGTGCGGGTATGGAAAACAAAAAATTAAAAGGACCGAGCAAGCTTGAAAGAAGGAAACTTCCTTTGCTGCAGATTGTCGCTGGCAAAAAAACTTGAAGGACATCGGGACACAGACGACGGCAGAACAAACGAAGGACGTCAAGATATATTTGAATTGAATGCCAGAGTTTAGAAATTGGCAGAGCTAATGAACCATAAATCAAACATTCCGAAGACAGTGGACATCAACTTGGAACTTTGACGGAAGAACAAGACGACTCTTCGAACATGCTTGGCTTGAAAGTTGAAACCACGGTTGAATTCTTATTTAACCGGCAACCTCCGATCAGGCAGAAGCCAGGAGGAGGGCCTGCGCCTGATTTTTTTCAAACTAGGTTGAGTCGCAAAGACATGAGCTTACAAGATTCCAATAATTTCCGCGAGTATTTATGAAATAGTTACTTTTCTTTTATTTAAACCTAGGGCAAACACGTTTCCCAAAAAGTACGCATGGATTTTATGAATTAATCTTGCTCTGCTATCTGAGTTCTAGTGGCCCAATGGTTAGAGCGTCTGGCTAGCATTCAGAAGGTTGCGGGTTCGAGTCCCGCTCAGGGATCAGAGTTTTTCTGAGTATTACTAACTAAGGGGGTGTTCATAAGATCCTGGTTACCGGGCTGGCCCGCTTAGTGGGGATCTCGCCTCGTAGTTATTTTCCTATTATAATTTGCTTTGCGTTCATATGAGAAAGCGGGCTGGCCCGCTTACCGAGATCTCGGCAGCGTGTGCCGAGATCATAAGTAGGCGGGATGAAATTTTCCCATATGAACACATCGTCCCGCTTACCAGGATGAAGTCATTAAGGACAAAAGTTAGTTCTTTTTTATGGAATTAAGGATAGTTGAAGATTTTATTGTTTATTGGCATATAAATCACAATTGTATAATAAAAGGATTGATTATGAAGCATACAAACATGTGCAATACGACAAAATTGCGATCTTTGATGGCTCATGTCTAGTCACGGATCATCAGACAAGCTAATTTTAGTCATGATTTCTCCTCGGTAGGCGGGATGAAAACTACCATATGAACACAAAACAGACTTCGTTTTGCTTACAGGGCCATCCCGCTTACCGGGATCATATGAACACCCCCTTACACAGCTTGTACAGTAAACAACTGACAATAATTATTACTAACATCAAGCTACAATTTATGAAACTAACAAACCAAAAATGACAAAGATATTCTATTTTTTGTTGAAAATATCCCTTAAAATTTCACTAAAACGGCTTAAAGTCATTAGGATTCGCTCAATTGAGAAACGCTTGGACAACGTATAGACAATAGTTAGTCTTCACGGACATCAAAATATATAATTTTTGATAAAATGCCTTACGTCAAGGTGATGTTACACGGGCGACGATTTTTATCCCCAACAAAAATTTTTTTTAAATCGTTGAAAAATGGCAAATCGTTGCCCGCGTGTAACATCAGTGAACTTCAGTCTGTTTTTACGTCGCATTTGCTTCAGCCTAAAACGAATTGAGTTCGTCTACACTAGGGAATTAAATTTTTGTATATGTAGTGTTGTCGTTTCGGCAGAACGCACGTTCGTTTACTAAATAAAAGCCACAAATATAGAACAGGCCTAAGCTGATGGAGGCGTTAGCTTCTCGCTTCTGTTGATGAATCGATCTCCTTATATAATAAGCTAATTTGCGAAAAGTTTAAATGAATAAAGTGCGGGCGTTAACTATGGCGCTGGCCAGGTTTACACTCTGCCTTTAGTCCCGTCCGCCAAAGGGCAGGCCTGGGTTGTCCACCAGAACGTTTTACGACAAACAGGTCAGAGCGCACCAACGGCGTTATTCAGGATTATGTCAAACGAGAGTGTGGCCAATGCAAAGTGGACGAGTACGTGTTTGCGGTTACTCTACAGAAACTAATATCTATACAAGAAAGAGAAATCGAGTTTGCTGTTGTCGACAAAGGTGAATATAAGCTTCTCCCTCCATTCAAGCATCTACTTGTACCTACCGAGCGTTGGAGCAAGAAGACCAACGATCAGATGAAAACAGCACTGAAAAAAGTACACACTACAAGTGTGGATCATGTAGATCCGGGAAATGTCGCATCAGTTTGCCAAGCATTGGATGAAAATAACAATCTACTTCTTAGACGCCTTTTAGAAGCTGGGGTTGATTGGATACCTCGAGATTCCTTGGCATTGATGGCTGCAAAGGCTTCGCGTTTAGAAGGAAAGGCGTTCCCTTTGCCTGGCGCCGAGATGGAGACCGTAATGATTCCGTCCAAATCTAAGCCAAAAAAGCCGCATGCCATTAATTTCCAAGCAAATGGAAAGTGCGAGTGTCAAGATTGCCCAGGCTACAGTTCTTCATCCGTATGTGCCCATGCAATTGCTGCCAGTGTGAAGCTAAACCGGCTCGATACGTACCTAAAGTGGCTGGTAACAACACGACGAAAGACCGGTGGAGTAAATTACAGTAAAGCAATTACATTTGAAATGCCCGCCGGTAGAGGAAGAAAGCCCAACCAGCCTCCCAGAAAACGCAGCAAGACCAGACATCCCTCCGCTGAAGAGCTAATCGTTGTACAAAGAATAACAGAAGAAGAACGTCCGCAACTAATTCCCTCTCAACGTGCCCAGCAGCATGTTCAGACAACGCCGTTACCTTCCGGTCAAACACTAGCACCCGTGTTTCACGATATGTGGCCTGTTACTGCGCCGTTACCACCAAGAAGCGTCTCCACACCTACATCAGTGCCGCCTGTACTGGTCTCGTCTCAACCTTCGCATTCTCAGCTGACGCTTTTAAATAATCGTCCTGGATATCCATCGCCTGTTCCCAACAGCTTCATTATATATCTGCTCAGTTATTGTCCAAAGCAAACCTCAGTGTGTTTTGGTTGTGGAAGCTCACTGAAACCAGGTGGGCTTATTTGCAATCCTCCAGGTGACCTCGTTGTTGTTTCGAACATGTACAGAGAATGGAGACAGGATGGACAGATGCACAGAAAACTTGCAAATGTTTATTTCCATTGCATCCCAGACTGCATTAGACGGAGGCAGCCTTACTTTCAACCAGATCAGTGTTTCGTTCCACGCCAGATTGAGCCGTTTCTTAATCAACAACACAGATTATTTATTGGACAAACATTCGGAAACATCCAAGTTACTTAAATTGTTGAAATTTTTTTCTGTTTGTTACCATACATCATATTACATTCATCAAACCTTATATGCATGTCTTAACTAAATATATTGTCACATAGAAAGTTTGATTTTACAGTCGACAGATAAGCAATCCAGGTTTAACAATTAATAACAACGACAATGTTTCATAGTCAACTATGCATGTGCATAGTTAAAACGTTTTGTTTTGTTTTGTTGATAGAAAGATACTGAAACGTTATCTTCGCTTCTGAATAATTTTTTCTTTCAACTATTGTTTAGATTGCATTTTATATTTTACTAAAGACGATGTCAATATTCGTACAGTATGTAACTTATTCATCAATGGCGACCAGTTTTATATTCTTTACCCTTTCGAACCTTGTACTGTGTGTAAATTTTTTTTCTAAGCCGTTTGTTCTAATTTCTAAAGCATAATAAACCGGCTGGGAGTGCATTTGTATGGGACTAATTAAGCTAGTTGCATTACGATAACGCATTATTTTCTGAAGAGTTGTTCACGCCCCTAACAAAGTGCAATATTCCTGTAAACTGGGAAATAAGTATATCAATGATATAATCAGTTTTTATGATCGTGGACTGAATATACTATAGCAGAACATATATCCCAATCGGCAATCTAAAGGTCTTCGTAACTTAAAATAGGTTATACTTACTGATTCACTGCTGATTTATCTCCAAATATCGTTTTTGCGTGCATAAGATTGAATTATAATGAACTTAAATACACTTGTATATATATATATATATATATATATATATATATATATATATATATATATATATACACTGTTATTTTATGATAGTTAAAATAACTACAACGTTGTAGTAATTTTAACTATTTCGAGTGTAGTTACTTTATCTTAGTTATTTTAACCACAATTGTGTGGTTAAAACAACTATTACCGTAGTGATTTTAACTATCGAGATGTAGTTAATAAATCATGGTTATTTTAACCACAGCTTATTAGTTAAAATAACTAATAGCGTAGTAATTTTAACTACAGTTTATGTAGTTACTTCCTCTTAGTTATTTTAACTACAACTGTTTAGCTAGGTTGTAGTAATTTTAACTACAGTTTATGTAGTTACTTCCTCCTAGTTATTTTAACTACAGCTGTTTAACTAGGTTGTAGTAATTTTAACTACAGTTTATGTAGTTACTTCCTCTTAGTTATTTTAACTACAACTGTTTAACTAGGTTGTAGTAATTTGACTACAGTTTATGTAGTTACTTTCTCTTAGTTATTTTAACTACAACTCTTTAACTAGGTTGTGGTAATTTTAACTACAGTTTATGTAGTTACTTTCTCTTAGTTTTTTAACTACAGCTGTTTAACTAGGTTGTAGTAATTTTAACTACAGTTTATGTTGTTACTTCCTGCTAGTTATTTTAACTACAATTGTTTAACTACATATACACTCTAAAAAAAGATGGGTTAAATAACACACGTCACCAAGGTGTGTTTATATTTTAACACACGTTTTGGTATTGATACACAACATTGCAATTTTTTAATTGGCGGATTCAATCAGCAACTTGCGAACGCTTTACAGTAAGAATAACACACCTTTTGAATGACACATCTTATAAAAAAACACACCTTTCGAATAACACCTTTCACAATAACAAACTTTCTTAAGAATAACACACTTTTTGAGTAACACATCTTTATGAAGAATATACCTTTCGAAAAACACACTTTTTTGAAATAGCACATCTTTTAAATTAAAATAAATCACTTTTCAAATAGAATACTTTCTGTAATAACAACAAACGCTTTGGAATAACACATCTTTTAAACTAAACTAAACTAAACTAAACTAAAATAAAACATAATTATAGTCATTTCTTTAGCTTCAATATGTGTGTAGTAGACTAATAGTGAAATAAAATAGGATATCAAAATTCAGAAAGAAAGGCTACAGGTAATAAAACTTCTAGCTAAACAGCGCCGTCACCAGTGCGTCTGGCCAGTGTCGTACCCAGGCACATGTGGCCACGAAACCGCGCAGCTAGCGAGTGCGCATTGATACTTGGGATAGCGTCATCTCCATCTCATCGCGCCACGTTTTGAAAATTGAAATTCATTTGTGATGGTGGTGGATTCAACTCATTCAAGCAATAGAAACTCTTGGTAATAAAGGGCTTCTTGTTTGCGAAGAGATCAGGCAGACTATCTTCACCGAAGTAACATGTTTTTCTTACGGAGAGATCTAACTAAAAGCCATCAAAAAATCCAGTTGAGCCAAGATAGTCCAAGAAGAAGCTTCTTATAAATACTCTCGGCAAGAGCAAGAGGTAAACACTCATCAGAGATTTAATAGTATTTATTGTTTGTTCTCTATTGTCCTACTTATTGTAATGTGAAATTTTCTCTGGCTCTCGTCAAATTTCCTGTTTGATTGTCCAATACAAACCATTTTATACTGAAGTTAATAGTGTAGACAGTAGTTGAAGTCAATGTTTATTACAGTAAGTCATCATCTTTTGTCGTCAACATGGCGGCTGGAATATCTTCTAATTTCAGGCAATTGTAGTTCCTAACAAACTCTCAAATCTTTCTTTCTTCTTTGTCATTCTTTAGTCACCGTTGCTTTCATGATAAGGGTTATCTTATGTAAAACCAAAGCATTCAAATATTGAGGTCAAAGTTATTTGTCATGATGTCTTACACTGCTAAAGTCAACCGAAAAATTTCGGCTGACTCGAGCGGGATTTGAACTCGCACCTTCGGGATTCCGGTCCGCCGCTCTACCTGTTGAGCTATCGAGCCGCACAGGGATTGGAGGCAAGTTCTATCCAACTTAAGTGCACGAGATATTCTCGCGACAACTTAACGCTTATCCGTGAGGACGTGCAGTGTTTCAATTCTATTACAGAATCATCCTCAGAAACATGAGAAAATTTTTCATGATGTCTTACACTGCTAAAGTCAACCGAAAAATTTCGGGTGACTCGAGCGGGATTTGAACTCGCACCTTCGGGATTCCGGTCCGCCGCTCTACCTGTTGAGCTATCGAGCCGCACAGGGATTGGAGGCAAGTTCTATCCAACTTAAGTGCACGAGATATTCTTGCGACAACTTAACGCTTATCCGTGAGGACGTGCAGTGTTTCAATTCTATTACAGAATCATCCTCAGAAACATGAGAAAATTTTTCATGATGTCTTACACTGCTAAAGTCAAACTGTTCAAATCCCGCTCGAGTCAGCCGAAATTTTTCGGTTGACTTTAGCAGTGTAAGACATCATGAAAAATTTTCTCATGTTGTTCAAATCCCGCTCGAGTCAGCCGAAATTTTTCGGTTGACTTTAGCAGTGTAAGACATCATGAAAAATTTTCTCATGTTTCTGAGGATGATTCTGTAATAAAAGTTATTTGTGATTAGTGTGTTTTCACTAGCAGAATTCATCATCATTCTGAAATAATTGTTGGTGACAGACTATTACAGTATGTTTTGTGTGTGTGTTTGTTTGCTTGTTTGCTTATTCATTTATTTTATTTTATTTTATTTTATTTTCTAGTGCATCTATAGGGGAGAGTTACCTTGTTCAGTTGTGTTCAACCATTCAACGTGATGTTAATATTGGTAAGTAAAATTCTTAAATATAAAGCTTAATTCATATACTAGTACTTTATTCATTGACTAAATGACATAGTGGTCTATCCAATAAAGGTGGTTGATATGTTAATAACAGGTCATATATTGGTCTGACTGTATGTTTTTTTGAAAGTTACAATGATGCCGTATACTGAGATGTTTGATACATCAGGATTTTATATTAATTATACATTTTCTGGCTTTTTGGTATATATATATATATATATATATATATACATATATAATGGTAAAGGTTGTCCTCCGAGCACTTGAACAAAGCCATCCCGGGTAAACAGAAAAGTTGTTGGACCGTGGCTAGATTCGAACCCATGACCTTCGGTTTACTAGTCTGCTCTACCAACTGAGCAAAGCTGGAGAAAGTCGAAGGAATGGGATTTAAATACTGAATATATATATATATATATATATATATATATCCTTGATATACTAAGAAACGCAGATCGCACTTATTGGATATTTTAGAAAGTTGACCATCACCAATGACCAGTGTGATAAATTACGACTCAAACTGGTATAATACTAATAATATTGGTATAAATTTAGTAGTATGCAGATACTGCATGTTCCTTATACATTAATTACTGAACATCCCTATATTCTAATATTTGTCTTCAAAATTACAAGAATTTTGCTAGGGAAGTAGAATTTTATGTTCAAATTGTTTGTTCAGTAACTGCAATCTTGTAGTTAGGAAGAATTATGTATGTGTATGTGACCTTTGGAGGGAACCTTACTCTTAACCCTGGAAAGCTAGTCAGCTAGTAGGTCATTACGGAGAGCCCATCTGTGATACAGTATATGATGGAAGGTAGTCCTAAATATATTTTGTATATAAAGTTTAATATTGAAATAGTAGTAATTTAAATTACACTCCAGATGATTTTACTCTCTAAAGTGGAGGTAGCAATGGCATTGGGTCAAGTGATTAATTTACCCATTCCTGTTTGAGCCAGTCAAAAATGTCCCCTTTATTGTTTTACTCTCTTTATCAGCAGGTGATTCCTCAGACAGTCTAATGTAGGCATCAGTGCATGGTTAAATGGTAATGAACTTTTAGACAAACAAAAATCACAAAAAAATTAAAATTTTAGTTTATGATGTTCTGATTAATAAAAATACTTACAGGTAATTAAAATAACCAGAAGAACATATACTGTTGTATAACAATGTATTACTAGTTAGTTTCAGAAATTGCAGCTTGATGTTAGTAATAATTGTTAGTTGTTTGCTGCACCAGCTTGTACAGAAAACAACTAACAATTAATGTATTACTAATTCTGGCAAAACACAAATTTTATAGGATCATCCCCCATCTTGTTTTAATACTGTGCCCAATTACTGTAACTTGGGGGTTAGTGATATTGAAATGCATCAGTTCAAATGAACTTGCGAACATCCAAACGAACTTGCGAATATTCGAACGTACTTTTGTCAAAAGTGATGTGAAATCGTCTGTAAATATCTTAAAATTTGTAAATAATAAGTGCAAGTCAAATTAACCCCTGAAATGTAGTAATGTAGTTAAATATATGTAGTTATATTTACTTTTAAATTCTAGTAAAATAATTGTGGTTAAATTTACCACAAAAGTGCAGTTATTTTATGTATATAGTTATATTTACTACAAAAGTGTGATTAAATAAATGTAGTTAAAATTGCTACAAAAGTGTGGTTAAATAAATGCAGTTAAAATTACTACAAAAGTGTGATTAAATAAATGTAGTTAAAATTACTACAAAAGTGTGGTTAAATAAATGTAGTTAAAATTACTACAAAAGTGTGGTTAAATAAATGTAGTTAAAATTACTACAAAAGTGTGGTTAAATAAATGTAGTTAAAATTACTACAAAAATTGTAGTTGTTCTGAACCTTTTTTTTTAACTACGTTTTTGTAGTTAAATTAACTACTTTCAAATAACAGTGTATATATAATGTTTACAACACGAGCGGCCGTGTTGTATTGAATATACAATCACGAGCCGAAATTGCATCGTACAAAAACGATGGGGAAAAACGATGTCAAAAACGATGGAATTTGTGCTTAGAAGAAAAACTCTTGTTGATGAAAGCAAGAAATAAACACTTTTTAAACAAACGAACTGAATTCTTTGCGAAGTGCAGACATGTAACGAAACACCAACTAAACTAATGACGTAATTAACCAATGTAATATAATATATAGTAGACCTTGTAATCTGTTAGTTGCCTGAAGATCGCGTAAGCGTGAAACTCTGAGTAGCGACTCAGCATTAAATGTTAAATTATATATATATATATATATATATATATATATAATTAAGATTTAAGGCTGTGTCGCAACTCCGAGTTTCACGCTTTCGCGATCTTCAGGCAACTGACAGATTAGGTTTTTGCTATTCATTATACTAGAAATACATAAACGCAACCCCCTCGCCCGCTTTTAACACATTAAATATACATAATCCCCCCCCCCCCCCCCCCCTCCGATTAAAATAAGCACCTGATCTGTTTTTGTATACAAAATTACAAATATAAACACCCTTGCCCTCCTGGCCTCCTTTACATCCTGTTTTATCACTTTTATGAATGTAGTTTTTCTATTATTGACCAATTTCCAAAGCAATGTTTTATCCAAAATAATAAAGCAGTGGCTGAGGAAAAACTTGTGTCACCAGAAACTGATAGCAAAAACAAACAATAATTACAGACGCTTATATCAAGGTGCCTATTAAACTGTTTTAATAATATGATTCTCAGTGTTCCAAATATAATGTTGAACCTCAAAGAAAAACATCAGAACAGAAAAAAACGTGGGTAACAGCCTGAAAACTATAGGTATAAGAGGGGAAAAACTAACCAGGGAAGAACTATAACTTAGTGCAAAGTTTTACTCGAACCATGGAAAAAAACGCCTGGGAAAATGTATATTATTTGACAAGATTTTTGCTGTTTTAACTGAGTTTAATTAATACTGAAAAGGTTTCGGATATATACCGACTCTAATCAGCTAAAGAAACGGCTGGTAAGTTAAATACGAATCACTGCTTACCGTTAAATTTTCTTTTGGCTCTTCTCAGATGCTGCAAACACTGCCATACGGGCTACGGCGTTTTGTTTCTGTGTTTTTTTCGTTCGGTTCTTAGCAAAAAGCAAAAAGCAATCAATTCTCTTCAAAATGTGAAAAGCTGTTTGTGATGATGTTCCTTTCAATTCACTGTTCTCTCTCGAGCCAAGATATACCAGTGCATAAGTCTTTTGCTAGCTTTGAACAGACACACGAAGAAACATCTTTTTGTTTTTTTCAGTCACATTTGGCGGCATCTTTTCCGATCTTTATCGCAATTTTTCATGCTTTTTCAATGGTTTTTAGTCGTGTTTAATATTGTTTGGTTCATGCCACTGCAACATCTCTTCTTGGCTTTCGTTTTTCGGTCATTTGTAAACCAATTTTTCTTACAAAGATTTTGTTTCGCTTGAGCCGCGAAAGTTGGCGATTTGATGGATATATATATATACATACATACAAACATCTCGCAGAATTTCTTTCCCGCTCGCGTGTAATTTCGCATGTAAGTGGACTCCACGCGTGTCGAGATTAGCAACCTCACCGGGCTCCGGGCCTTCGGCCCGTCGCCCGGCTCGGGGATTACATTAGCTACGTCATTATATAGGCCATTATTTAAGTTGGTGTTTACTTACGTGTCGACACTTTGAAAATAATTCAGATCGTTTGTTCCAAAAGTTTTTCTTTTTTGCCTTCATCAAAAAAAGTTTTTCTTCCAGACCTAAATTGCATCGTTTTGATCCTGTCTTGTATGCCGCTACGTGCTTTATTACAGACCACTTGATGTGGTGGTCTCGGTTTCCAATCTTCAATTTCCAGATAATATTCCTAATCTGTCAGTTGCCTGAAGATCGCGAAAGCGTGAAACTCGGATTAGCGGCACAGCTTAATTATATTTCGCTCTACCTATAATGGTATTGAGCGCTGTAGAACCTTACGCCTTTTTGTTACAAACACTTATTGGTATATATACATACATACATATATATATATATATATATATATATATATATATATATATATATATATATATATATAATCGAAATATAGTAAGGTTAGATATACTGCCGAAACAGAGAACGTAGGAGTCTAACGTTTCGAGCGAAGGCCCTTCGTCAGAGAGAAACGTAAAGAGTGTAAACAAACAACGAGCTTATATACGAAAGGTAATCCTGTGACCAAAAATAAGCCAATCAGATAAAAATGACAATAACAAACTGATAATGAGATGTGAAAAATTTACACTCTTTACGTTTCTCTCTGACGAAGGGCCTTCGCTCGAAACGTTAGACTGCTACGTTCTCTGTTTCGGCAGTATATCTAACCTTATTATATTTCGATTGTTGTTTCTACACTGCCTACGCAGCACGCTACTTTTATTACATATATATATATGAATATTTAACAGTTATACCATGAGCTCGAGTTGTATATGAGCTCATAGCCAACGAGGCGCTTCGCCGAGATGGCTATTAGTTCGTATACAACGAGAGCGAATGGTACAAGAGATAAAATTACAGCGAAATGTTTGAAACAACAAACTTCCGGCATAGGCAACTAATACTTCCGCCATGCGTAGTGATACATCACAAGGAGTTTCTCGCTGAGCTGTTCGGTAAACAGCTTCGAAACGTTGTATAAATGTTGCTCGAGAGGCAAAAAATGTGTTAAGCAGATCAACAAAAAAGATTAAAAGGTACCTTTATGAAGTCAGAAGGTGGGTCAGTTGTTTATATTAGCGTTGCTGTCGTGAAAAAGGTTTTGATTTCGTGCAAAAATGAAATTGAAACACCTTCGGCAGTGAAACTACATTACGAAGTTGGTTGTTTTTGAAAAAGAACATGCTTTTACTACTCCAAATGCTTATCTAAATAAAAAAGTCTTTTTACTGGTAATCTCCTATGAAATGTGTGTTGTAAGCTTGATTTTAACCGTGAGTTTCTTTGTTTGGCAACAAATTAATATCAACCCGTTAATTTAGTCGGGTTTTTGAAGTAAAAAGACGTAATTTTTAGGGGAAATTTACCATTTAACATGCTAAATTGTGTATTTGTTAATGTATTTTTATACAATGTTGTTTTTTTATACATTGGTTTGAGGGTGTTGATGTTTTTCTGTATAAAAATCCGTCAATTTCAACTCTTTTCGGCAGTTTAAAAAACATGCCGCCATCTTTTTTTCCCCTCCACCAGCAGGATATGAGCTGATAGCCTGGTAGTAGGGAACCAATCAGATTACGCAAAAGCTCATATCCGATAGCATGCTATATATATATATATATATATATATATATATATATATATATATATATATATATATATATATATATATTATTGAATGAATAAAAGTTGTTTTTTTGCTTCATGTCAACAGTATACAGTAATGTTTAATCTTCACTTTCTTTTGATGACGGGAACTGGAGCAAGGACTGCGTGTAATAACAGATTCCAAAGAATAACTTCTTGTAAACTCAAGATTTAAGTAATAACAAGACAAAAAATGAATATGGTCATTTTTCGTGTTGTTATTACTTAAATCTCGAGTTTACAATCAATCGTTTTATGTTATTCTTCGGAATTTGTTTTATGCTTTATTTTTTGAAATTGTCATCTGGTAATGGATTATGTAATAACAGATTAACGTTTATTATTTCATGCAACCATTAACAATGCTTATTTTAAAGCTGGGTGGTGTGGTGTTTGTTACTTTGTTTATAAAAACCAGCAGGGGGCTGTTCATTCATATATTTCTAATGTATGTATATAATTTAGTCCTGGCTTGGGATTAAGAGTTATGTTTGGTACAGCACCACATGGCTTACGTGAAGTACACAAAGTTGGCCTATTGGCACAGGTGATCTATTTATTATACTAGCTATATACTGCTATTTGCTTACATATAATTGTGCAACAGTGTATGTAATAAAGCACTCTAACCAAGCAGTCAATTTCTTCAAAAATGGATTCAAAAATTAAACTCTTAGTAAATGATCCTGCCGTGATTAGGCTATAATATGTATTTTGCTTCATACGTACTTACATATTTCTGATTTTTTTGTTTTCTGTTGTAGTGCATTTTGGGTGTGAGTTCATACCTTGTGACAGTTGTCTCACAGGAACCTTTGTGTTTGTGCTGATGTTATATGTATGGTGATATTGATCAAAGCAAGCTGTTGTGCTTGCTGAAAAGCTAAACCACCACCAGCCATCATACTCATTTGCCCAGTGTGGCAAGTGACTCACCCTGATGCAAGTGACTCACCATGTGGCAAACAGCATGCCAATTAAGGCAAACAATCATCCTGTTTAGGCAAACAACTACTGTACATCAATATTGATGCTACTGTATTTTACTGGAGTCTACTTGTAATTATTATGCTTTATTGTTTATAATCTTTAAAAATACTGTAGAATAAAATTTGAAAATCCTCAATTATATAACATGTTTATGATTTTTGGAGTTATCATTCTTTTGTATAATACATTGTATATGTTGCATATATCCAAAATCCTTGATGTAGTATTTCAAGTATTTCTGCATGTGTATGTTACAAAGTTTTGCGTGCTGTATTAGTCACATATCAACAAACATTCTGAAAAGCTTTCAGGCCATTTCCTGTTTTAGTACATTACCCCATTGGCCCATTACGGTGTCCTCCAATGTTATCTAAGTTATTCTAATAACACTGTCACTGTTTTTGATTTAATATAAATTAATTCTGATTTTTTTCCTGGTGCATATGATTTAGTGGATTTACTCACTAAAGTATTGGATTATTAATTATTTGTTGGCAAATTCCTGCAAATAAACACCGTAGTTGTTAATAATTGTCAGTTGTTTGCTGTACAAGCTGTGTTAGTTAGTAATATTCAGAAAAACTCTGAGTTCTAAGCGGGACTCGAACCCACAACCTTCTGAATGCTAGTCAGACGCTCTAACCATTGAGCCACTAGAACTCAGATAGCGGAGCAAGGTTAATTAAGGTAATTAAACCTTAGACTGTACCCAGTCTTCCAGGAACGAGTCTTAGCCGCTCAGTTACAAGTACTTGTTTGTCAACAAGTCGCGTTGTAACAGTAAGTTTTCAGTTAAACACTGTTAGTTAGTCAGTTGACTATTGACAATTATTGTTGATCATGATATATGATCACGTCATTGTTCAGTTGACATTTAGACTCGGACACCGAGATTGGGGAGAAGGCATGAGGTATTGCATGCTTTTCGGATAGCCAGAATCACGGTAGAGTTGTATGTTTATAGTAGAAATATAATAAAGGAACACTAAACAGTTGTGTTCAAAACATGGTGTCAGGAGTTTAAAACGAAGCCCAAACAATTGACAATATGCAAGAAGGTGAAGAAAGTTGACTGTCGAAACGGGTATTGGCAGGTGAAGTTGGACGAAGAATCATCCCTTTTGACGACGTTCAACACCCCGTTTGGCAGATTCAAGTGGAAACGCGTGCCCTTCGGGATTTCTCCCGCCGTCGAAACCTTCCAACAACGTCTTGACCAAGCAATCGACGGCCTGGTCGGCGTACGAACCGTGGCCGACGACATCCTCATAACCGGAAACGGAATAACCATACAGGATGCTGTAGCTGACCGAGGAGAAGCTTAAGAAGTTATTCGAGCGATGCAGAGCCAAACAGATTAAGCTGAATAGCGACAAGATTGAGCTAAAGAGGACGTCAATGCAATACATCGGTCATATCCTCACTTCCGACGGCGCGAAGGCCGACCCATCGAAGATACAAGCCATCCTAGAAATGAAACAGCCCGACGACGTTGTCGGAGTCAGAAGAGTGCTTGGAACCGTTAATTACCTTGCCAAGTTCCTCCCTCACCTTTCCCAAGTCTCCGAACGACTCCGACAGCTTACCAAGAAAGACCAGCCTTATGTTTGGAACAAGACGCACGACGCTGCCTTTACAGAAATCAAGAAGTTGATTACCAAACCACCAATTCTCAAGTATTATGAGCCTGCAAAGCCGCTGGTCTTGCAATGCGACGCTAGTGATCATGGATTAGGGGCCGCACTCATCCAAGAGGGAAAACCTATCGCATTTGCAAGCCGAGCATTAACGAATACCGAGAAGAATTAAGCACAGATTGAAAAGGAGCTATTGGCCATCACTTACGGAACTGAACGATTCCACCAGTATACGTACGGACTCCCCGTTACAGTGGAGTCAGATCACAAGGCCTTGGAAGTGATTCACCAAAAACCTCTCACAGCAGCCCCTCGACGCCTCCAAAAACTGATGATGAGACTCCAACACTACGACGTCACAATCCAATACAAGAAGGGAACAGAAATGCTGCTAGCAGATACCATCAGCCGCCACAATTTAGAAAGTTCCTGCAGTAACGATGAAGTAATCGGTGAAAGCCAAGAAGATATCGCGGACGCAGACCAACTAGAAGAAATCAACCAGCCGTTAGCAAGCGAAGCCACGACGAACCAGTTCAGAGACGAGACCGGAAAGGACCAAGACTTACAAGTAGTTAAATCATTCATTCAGTCAGTCAGGATGGCCCGACAACCCAAAGGAGTTGCACCCGATGATTGTTCCATACTTCCGCATCCGAGAGGAACTAGCAACCCAAGACGGACTCTTATTCCAAGGAGATCGTCTTGTAATTTCGAGGTCGCTAAGAAAACAAATGCTAAGCGAACTTCACTCAGCGCACCAACGGTTAGAATCCACACTTCGGAGGGCAAGAGAAACCATCTACTGGCCACATCTGAACCAGGAAGTCAAGGATCATATCTCCCGATGTGAAACCTGCGACACGTACAACTACAACCAGCCAAAACAACCCCTCATTAGGCACGACACCCCGCATCGAGCATGAGCAAAAGTTGGCTGCGACCTGTTTGAATTCGACAAGAAATATTATCTTGTTACTGTTGACTACTACTCGAACTTCTACGAAGTAGATTGTCTTGGCCACCATCAAACATCGACGGATTTGATAAGAAAGCTCAAGCCTCATTTCGCCAGGTACGGTATACCGGATACCGTAGTAACAGACAATGGACCACAGTTTATCAGCGAAGAATTTCAAGATTTGTCAACGAAGTATGGATTCAAACATATCCGTACCAGCCCATACCACCACCAATCAAATGGTAAAGCGGAATCGGCCGTTAAACAAGCGAAGAGAATAATACGAACTTGCCAAGCATCTGGTGACGACCCCTACCTCGCCCTCAGAAACACGCCACAGACTACTCATGATACCAGCCCCGGCACAGCGCCTCCTAAATCACCGCACGAAAACCCGACTGCCAACCTCAGAGAAGTTAATGCAACCAAAGATAAATCGCCAAGCTGACGATCGAGCGCTTCCACAGAAGACAAAACATCCAAAAGAAATACTACAATCGAGGAGCCAGAGAGCTCAGTCCATTAAAGAAAGAGACATGGTAAGAACACAGCCAACACGATCTGGGAAAAAGAAATGGGAAAAAGGTAGAGTCACTCGACAGGTCGGTATAAGATCTAACGAAGTCCAAAGTAACGGATCCACATATACAAGGAATAGAAGATTCCTTCGAAGATCTACCATCGTCGAAGACAACGACGACTACACAGACAACGAAGAACCAGCTATGACAGATGTGGAGATACCAGCAGCAACCGCTACCAATGCCAACGAAACCATTATTCAACCAACAGCAACTGGAGGTCTGAACACAGCAAGAGCGGCTGCCTCAACTGATACTACAACAACGACGCGCAGTGGCAGAGCGGTCCAGAAACCCACCAGACTAGGGTTTGAAACATAACTAACCAAACGCTAGTTACAGGGCCGTACCTAGAAAGTTTTGTAGCGGGTGGGTGGGGAGGTGCGCTCAATTCTGCTGACTGCCACATGGCCCACATAAACGTCAGTACACGGTCTATTTGTCTCATCGTTCCGTACTAATTGAAAAAAAGAAATCTACCAATACTATTGTTTCATTGAACAAAATTTTAATTTTTAACTTCCTTGCATACTCCAAAAGCCGCAAAAACATTTATTTCCAAACAAGTGAATAACTGCATAAACATATAAATTCATAAAGACAATAGAAAACCAACAGTTCTAACAGTTTACATTGCACCCAATTTTTAGTCAAAAACATGAGATTTGCTTTAAACGCATTTAGAAATTCATCAAATTCAGTTTTCACACGTCCGTGTTGAACCTTCAGAACCTAACACGCCTTTTCTTCAAATTAACCCAATTTCGGACGAGTTCCTGCATATCCATCTTCTCTGAAAAATCTCTTTCGCATGAAATTAGCATCAAGGACTCAAGGCGATCTTGGAGCATAGTGCTTCCATGTTTGGTCTTTACCAATTTCAGCTTGCTGAAAGATCTTTCATTGGAAGCCACAGTGACTGGTGCTGTTTGAAGAAAGGTAAACGCCATGTGGCAAGCAGGATAGACTTGCTTTTTCTGACTCAGGAAGGCAGCAACTTCACGCACTGACTTGGTTTTCAATGGCATTCTGTCAACAGACTCTTCTCGCAAAACACTGAGCTCTCCAAGAAGACTTCCACTTGTTATTCTTCCGCCCAACAATTTGCATAAGTCCTCTGCTAACTTTTCACTGATATCGTTCCAAGGCGGTAGTAAGGCGAAAAAAGGTTTTATGTTCAGAAAAACCTTTTTCCAATTATCCTCACAATCTGCGATGACCTGATCAAGGACGGAAAATGTCTCTTTCCTGTAAAAACTGGCGAATGCAATCTCAGCTTCGTTTTCACCATGCTCATCAAACCTTCTTGAGTTTACTCTTCTTCTGTGATGACGATGGGTTTACTCTTCTTCTGTGATGACGATGGAATTCGTCTTCTGGATCAGATCCAACTTGCCTTGCCATTGCTGTTGCAGCCTTCACCTGGTTGTCTACTTGGACTTCATTTCGAATCTTTTTTTATAGCATTTCTCGTTGTGGATACCAGAGAAAGAGCATCTAGCAAGTTCAGACCTTCTTCCTGAAGCTGAACTACAAGGACCTTGCAGTGACGCATAATGAATCTCATTATTCCCAGGCTAAATATGAAATCGTACCGTTTTATTTTTTCAGAAGTGCCCTGGCTTGATCTTGAGTATTAGCATCTGAATTCAGCTCTTTGTCAATAATCTTCTGAAGCAATGACAAACATTGATGACACAAGGGCACTATAGCTTTGCAGCTCCCCTCGACAAATGTGTTCAGCCGATGAGCCTGACATGGAATGTAAGGAATTTCTTGCTGTGGAAAATCTATCTTGATTTTGTCATCGAGCTTCTTTTGGCATCCGTTGTACACCCCAGACATGCATGCAGCGAAGTCGTAGGACTGAAAATAAAGCTTTCTTACATCGACATTATGCTCGTTAAGAGATCTTAAGATCTCTGTTGCATGGCCATCCGCAGATTTGTCTCTAAGGACCGTCAAAGAAAGTAAACGTTCTACTGGCTTATCATCTGTGACATACCATACAACAATTGATATCTGGTCGTTGTTGCTTGTGTCGGGAGTCGTATCGGCCATTACTTAGAATGCCGGTGCTTCTTCCAACTCTTTAATCATACGATATCTCACTGCGTCTCCAATGAGCTTAATGAATTCATTTTGTGTACATCGGCTCATATATGTGACATGATAAGGGCGCATTCGTGTCTCATTCTGCCAATATTCCAGTAGGCTGCAGTGGCGACTCAACAGTTGAACTACCTGGTAAAAGTTGCTGGTTTCATCTGTTTCTCCGCGGAACGCGATGTCCTGCATGGCCAAAGTGCGGACAACATCACATAGAATAGTAACTATTCTGGTGTTGAGTGTTGCATCTTCTGCTTCTTTGATCAACTCTAGGCGGCGATTTGCATCCAAAAGCATGTCAACTTTCTGATTTGGATTCATGAATCTCGCAAAATCTCTTAGTGCTTCCCTGTGGTTCTGGCTTGTAAAATGTTGCGTCAGTTTGCCTTTCTTTTTCGTTCTGACACTCTTCATTTTCTGCCATTGGCTTACTCCAAATAGCACACGAAACAATAGGCTGCATCCTTCTGAACACTATATTCTAGAAGCGGATAATCCTCGAACCAGCTGCTTGAGAACTTGTTTTGTTTCCCCGACTTTATGCTAGGATTGCTTGCGTAGGCTGCTAACTTGGGTTGGCAGGGCCCCATGTTGATCAGAAATTCTCGTTGGTTATCAGATGAAATTTCACCTCGTTTTCCGGGGTCGTGTTCCATCAGACAGGCTACTTCCTGTTCAGAAACTACTCCTTTCTGTTTCTTGATATTTTCTAAACAGCGTTTTGCAGATTTCTTTAATGCATTGCACTGGTTTCCAACGCTTTCTGCAAGTTCCGTCACGGATAAAACGAATTGTTCTATGTTAGGGACACTTGGCTGTTTCACTTCTTTCAAAATTGAGTGGCCTGTTTTGTCTATAGTGTTTATGATATGCTGAAGTTTCCCAGCACAAGTAATCCAAGCATCCGGCGCATCGTCTTTATCACTACTTTCACGACAATTACTAGACTGAGTTGACTCCATTTCACTTTCAGAATTAGATATCACTGACTCTGTCTCTGATGTAATGTTCACAGCATCTTCAAGCACGAGGCGCCTCAAGCGCGGATATTCATCAAGTGCACGATTTGGCTCTGCATCTTTTCTTGGCGATAATGCTGACACATGTAAGACAACATCTCCTGGCTCGTGTTCAAGTTCGATTGGATGGTTTAAAAGCGTAGCCTCGACTACTGGGTCCGCTGAAGCACTTTAACAATCGTGAGATCCGGCATCATCTTCGTCCAATTGATCCAAACGTATTTTTTTACGCCTGGCTGCTTCAAATGGATTCTTCACAGCACCAACAATCTCGTAAGGCACGCTTAATCTTCCCCCATGCTGCTTTCTGTTATGTTCGAGCCGATAATCACTGTTGAATTCAGACCCGCAATCTTTTGCCTCGCATGATAACTGTTGGATATATACTTCATGTTAGATAGTTTTTAGTTGCCAAGCATCGTGACTGGCTCTTCTGTTATGGTTGAACAAGATGTTGAGCGTTGTTTTATGTTGCTCAACAAACGAGGAAACTTCAAACTTGTAAGTTAAAATTATCGTTAATAAATTCAAATATATTTTAAATACTACATCGACACTTGAACTAAGTGAATTATAAAAACATATATAATCGACCGACACTTGAATTGGAAAAGTAACACTGAAGGCATATGTAAGAAAATTACTTCGGGATTAGGCGCCCTTCGACGTCTAAAAGAATTTGTTGACAGGAAAACACTTTTATCAGTATATAATGCTATAATACAACCATACTTCAACTACTGTTGTGAAGTTTGGAATGTGTTTGGTGAAACCCAGTCTACACATTTACAAAAACTTCACAACAGAGCTGCTCGTATTATAGCAAATACACCCAATGAAGTAAGCCAAGAAACTGCTTTAAGTGCATTAGGATGGGAACCACTAAAACAACAGAGGAAAAAGGCAAAAGCTAAAATCATGTTTAAAATACTTAACAATATGGGGCCAGAATGTCTGAACAAACTATTTACTTTCAGGCAAGAAGTCTTAAGTCACAATCTTCGTGACAATTCCTCTAAAGTGTGTTTGCCACAACCACGAACAAACAATATAAAAAAAAGTCTTATGTTTGATGGCGCCTCAATATGGAATTCCCTACCATCAAACATAAGAGATAGTAAATCCTTTTCAAGCTTTAAACGAAAAATTGCTACTTATGTTGATACAAACTAAGATTTTCTCTATATCTATGTAAATACCGAAACTACCAATGTAATATAGCTAAGTACTGTTCTGTTATTTTCCTGTTTGTAAATGTAATTTTGTTTCTATTGTTTTACACGCCCATCGTGGAAACCAGCTTTTGCTGACGATGTTAGCGTGGTTAAATAAAGCTATCTATCTATATACATGCCACTGTAGTTCGGATTGATTCTGCAGTGAACTCTGCAAATGTATTACCAGACCCAGAGGAACAGCTAGAGACAGGGCATAACCTAAACTCCAGCATCGCGAGCCAAGCAGTTGCAAAGGTAAAGTTGCCAAAATGGAGTTTAAAAAGTTCAAGGGAGATATCAAAGAGTGGACACCATTCTGGGATAGCTATTCATCAGCTATACACAACAACCCCGATTTAAATAGTATTGATAAATTCAATTATTTAAATTCCTTGCTTGAATCATCATCAGCTGAAGCAATATCGGGACTGAAACTCACATCAGCAAACTACGAGGAAGCCATTGAAGTGTTGGAGCGCAGATTTGGAAACAAGCAACACATTATCAACACTCATATGGAAAGCCTTCTTCAATTGCCAGCATTGACGAGCCTCCACGACTTGCATAATGTCAGGCGACTTTACGACAAGGTGGAGTCACACGTGAGGGGGCTGAAGTCTTTGGGAGTTGCAACAGAATCATATGGGAATCTCATGATTTCAATATTGATGCAAAAGCTGCCACCAGGGCTACGTATTACTGCAACAAAAAAGATGGAAAAGGGGGAATGGTCCTTGGATGCCCTTTTAACACTTTTTCGACAGGAATTGGAAGCCAGGGAAAGAGCAAATTTACAAGGTCTACATGCACCAAAACAACCCAATCACCAAAGAAATAGAATTCCTCCATCAGCATCATCTCTTCTATCTAGTTACCAAGACACAACATGCACTTACTGCCAAGAGAAACACCTATCTGCAAACTGCAAAACTGTAACCAACATCACTGCAAGAAGAGATATCCTGAAACGAAGTGGACGGTGCTTTATTTGCTTAAGGAAGAACCATATCAGCAGAGATTGTCAGTCAAACAACAAATGCTTCAAATGCGGGAAACGACACCATGCAAGCTTGTGTGCAAACCATCAGCCACCACAAAACCCACCTCGACATTCACCTAGACTCCCACCTCAAGCGCCAAAGGAGAATGAGAAGCTCAGTGTTCAATCGACCAGAAGTGATAGTAAAGATTTACCAAGAGAGCCTGAAGGACTGGCACAAGATAGAAATCAACAAGAACAACCAGCCATAGTTAGTCACACTGCGTATATTGACACAAGAACATCAATTCTGTTACAGACTGCTAAGGCCAACATATACAAGCAAGGGATACCAGAAGAAAAGGTAAAGATTCGGTTGATATTAGATAGTGGCAGCCAACGCTCTTATGTGACAACCAAATTGAAAGATAGATTAAATCTAAACCCAGAAGGAACGGAAACCACTTGATTAAGACATTCGGAGGAGAAGATGAACAACCAAAAACCTGTGATATTGTGAACTTAACCATTGAAACAGAGAGTGCCTATCCAGACCTTTCACTGACTGCCTTTGTTGTACCCACAATATGCCAACCCCTAACACAACAAGCGACACAAGCAGCACAGGAACAATATCATCATCTCGACGGACTTCATTTTGCTGACGTTAATACTAGTGATGAAGAA
This sequence comes from Corallium rubrum, assembly GCA_964035015.1. Taxonomy (NCBI): domain Eukaryota; kingdom Metazoa; phylum Cnidaria; class Anthozoa; order Scleralcyonacea; family Coralliidae; genus Corallium; species Corallium rubrum. The sequence continues at coordinate 15,246,614 of OZ036004.1, read as the reverse complement.
TTAGAAGTGGATCTTCTTGTAGGATCTGACCAGTTTTGGAACCTTGTAACTGGAGCAGTTAGGCGTGGAGATTCTGGCCCAAACGCAATGAATACGAAGGTAGGCTGGATTTTATCTGGCCCAGTAAATAACACTCCAAGCAAGAGCTCTGTCAACTTGGTGAACACACACGTTCTAAAATGTGCAACGCAGCTGGTGAGTTCTGAACATCAGAACTTAACACAAGAATTAAGAAGATTCTGGGAACTAGAATTGTTGGGAATACACCCAAGTGACGAATCCGTGTACGAAAGAGTCACACAATCAATAAATCTCAAGAATAACAGGTATGAAGTGGAATTACCTTGGCGAGAAACCCATCCCATCCTTCCAGACAACCATCGCCTCAGTGAAAGAAGACTGAAGTCGTTATTAACACGTTTAAGAAAGGACCCCCAAATACTCCAAGAATATGACAATGTCATACAAGATCAGCTGAGAAATGGAGTTGTGGAAGTAGTGGATGACTCATGCACTGGAGAAGTTGAAAAGGTGCACTATCTTCCGCACCATGCAGTAATCCGAAGAGACAAGTCCACAACAAAGATGCGAATAGTATACGATGCATCTGCGAAGGAGAATGGGCCATCATTGAACGATTGCCTCTACACAGGTCCTGCGTTGGCAAAGAACATTCTTGACATCCTTCTACGGTTCCGGTGTCACAGAGTTGCCCTCGTTGGGGATATTGAGAAAGCCTTTCTCATGCTGTCAATTCAAGATCAAGATCGAGACGTTCTTCGTTTCCTATGGGTAGACGACATCCACCATCCTAAACCTAAGATCATAACACTGCGGTTCACAAGAGTGGCGTTTGGAGTTTCTTCAAGCCCTTTCCTTTTGAATGCAACGATCAAGAATCACATGGAACAACATCGAATCAACGAATCAACGATCCAGAATTCGTGGAACAGTTCTTGCAAGCGATTTATTTCGATGACCTGAACGCAGGAGGAGATAATGAAGATGCAGCATTTCTATTTTACAAAAAGGCCAAACTGCGACTAGCAGGAGAGGGATTTAACCTGAGAACGTTTTGCTCGAACTCGTCTTCACTCATGGCAAGGATACAGGAGAACGAAACCCTTTTAACCACGAATCTTAATGGTCCACAATAAACAAATAAACAAATAAACAAATAAACAAATAAACAAATAAACAAATAAACAAATAAACAAATAAACAAATAAACAAATAAACAAATAAACAAATAAACAAATAAACAAATAAACAAATAAACAAATAAACAAATAAATAAATAAATAAATAAATAAATAAATAAATAAATAAACAAACAAACACACAAACAAACAAACAAACAAATAAATAAATAAATAAATAAATAAATAAATAAATTTATGAATGAATAAACAAATAAACAAATAAACAAATAAACAAATAAACAAATAAACAAATAAACAAATAAACAAATAAACAAATAAACAAATAAACAAATAAACAAATAAACAAATAAACAAATAAACAAATAAACAAATAAACAAATAAACAAATAAACAAATAAACAAATAAACAAATAAACAAATAAACAACTAAACAACTAAACAACTAAACAACTAAACAACTAAACAACTAAACAACTAAACAAATAAACAAATAAACAAATAAACAAATAAACAAATAAACAAATAAACAAATAAACAAATAAACAAATAAACAAATAAACAAATAAACAAATAAACAAATAAACAAATAAACAAATAAACAAATAAACAAATAAAACAAATAAAGAAATAAAGAAATAAAGAAATAAACAATTAAGCAAATAAGCAAATAAACAAATAAACAAATAAACAAATAAACAAATAAACAAATAAACAAATAAACAAATAAACAAATAAACAAATAAACAAATAAACAAATAAACAAATAAACAAATAAACAAATAAACAAATAAAGAAATAAAGAAATAAACAAATAAAGAAATAAACAAATAAAGAAATAAAGAAATAAAGAAATAAAGAAATAAAGAAATAAAGAAATAAAGAAATAAAGAAATAAATAAATAAAGAAATAAAGAAATAAAGAAATAAAGAAATAAAGAAATAAAGAAATAAAGAAATAAACAAATAAAGAAATAAACAAATAAACAAATAAAGAAATAAAGAAATAAAGAAATAAAGAAATAAAGAAATAAAGAAATAAAGAAATAAACAAATAAACAAATAAACAAATAAAGCAAATAAACAAATAAACAAATAAACAAATAAACAAATAAACAAATAAACAAATAAACAAATAAACAAATAAACAAATAAACAAATAAACAAATAAACAAATAAACAAATAAACAAATAAACAAATAAACAAATAAACAAATAAACAAATAAACAAATAAACAAATAAACAAATAAACAAATAAACCAAATAAACCAAATAAACCAAATAAACCAGTAAACCAAAAATAAATAAAAATAAACCAATAAACCAATAAACCAATAAACAAATAAACCAATAAACAAATAAACAAATAAACAAATAAACAAATAAACAAATAAACAAATAAACAAATAAACAAATAAACAAATAAACAAATAAACAAATAAACAAATAAACAAATAAACAAATAAACAAATAAACAAATAAACAAATAAACAAATAAACAAAAACCAATAAACCAAATAAACCAAAAACCAATAAACCAATAAACAAGTAAACAAGTAAACAAATAAAGAAATAAAGAAATAAAGAAATAAAGAAATAAAGAAATAAACAAATAAACAAATAAACAAATAAACAAATAAACAAATAAACAACTAAACAACTGTAAAGGGGGGACCCTATTCATTTTGTTTGATTTTGGCCAGTTCTTAAGCTTTAAACACTTCGTAAAAAGACAATGCTTTGTATCGGATAAAGCGTTTTTGCACCTTCGCTTGGATAGAGAAGGACTAATTCGTGCTAGGCGGCCATGATTTAGCCTTATTTCAAAAATTGAAAAATCAGCGAAAGTGTAAAGGGGGGACCCTATTCATTTCGTTTGATATTTGCCATTTCTTAAAATTCAAATATTTCGTAAAAAAGCAATGCTTTGTATCGGAAAAAGCATTTTTGCACCTTCACTAGGACAGAGAAGGACTGATTCGTGTTAGATGGCCATGATTTAGCCTTATTTCAACAGTTTAAAAATCTGCAAAATTTTAAAGGGGGGACCCTATTCATTTTTTTTTTATTTTGGCCATTTCTTAAACTTCAAATATGTCGTAAAAAAAACGATGCTTTGTATCGGATAAACCGTTTTTGCACCTTCCCTAGGACAGAGAAAGACTAATTCGTGATAAACGGCAATGATTTAGGCTTATTTCAAAAGTTGAAAAATCATCGAAATTGTAAATGGGGGACCCTATTCATTTTGTTTGATTTTGACCATTTCTTAAACTTCAAATATTTCGTGAAAAAACAATGCTTCGTATCGGAAAAGCGTTTTTGCACCTTCCTAAGGACAGAGAAAGATTATTCGTGATAAACGGCAATGATTTAGCCTTATTTCAAAAGTTAAAAATCAGCGAAATTGTAAAGAGGGGACCCTACTCATTTTGTTTGATTTTGGCCATATCTTAAACTTAAAAGATTTCGTAAAAAAACAATGGTTTTATCGAATAAAGCGTTTTTGCACCTTCGCTAGGACAGAGATGGATTAATTCGCGATAAACGGCAAGGATTTAACATTATTTCAAAAGTACTAAAATCAGCAAATTTGTAAAGGGGGGACCCTATTCATTTTGTTTGATTTTGGCCATTCCTTAAACTTCAAATATTTCGTAAAAAAAAATGCTTTGTTTCGGAAAAAGAGTTTTTGCATCTTCCCTAGGACAGAGAAAGATTAATTCGTGATAAACGGCCATGATTTAGCCTTATTTCAAAAGTTTAAAAATCAGTGAAATTGTAAAGGGGGGACCCTATTTTTGGTTGATTTTGGCCATTTCTTAAACTTCAAATATTTCGTAAAAAAACAAAGCTTTGTATCGGAAAAAACTTTTTTGAACCTTCCCTAGGACAGAGAAAGACTAATTCGTGATAAACGGCAATGATTTAGCCTTATTTCAAAATTTCAACAATCAGCGAAACTGTAAATAGGGGACCCTATTCATTTTGCTTGATTTTGGCCATTTCTCAAACTTCAAATATTTCGTAAAAAAACAATGCTTTGTATCGGAAAAGCGTTTTTGCACCTTCCTTTGGACAGAGAAAGACTAATTCGTGATTAACGGTTATGATTTAGCCATATTTTAAAAGTTCAAAAATCTGCCAAATTGTAAAGGGGGGACCCTATTCATTTTGTTTGATTTTCGCCATTTCTTAAACTTAAAACATTTCGTAAAAAACAATTGTTTGGATGGGAGGAAGCGTTTTTGCACATTCTCTATGACAGAGAAAGACTAATTCGTGATAAACGGCAATGACTTGGCTTTATTTCAAAAGTTCAAAAATCAGCGAAATTGTAAAGGGGGGACCCTATTCATTTTGTTTGAATTGGGCCATTTCTTAAACTTCAAATATTTCGTAAAAAAACAATGCTTTGGATCGGGTAATGCGTTTTTGCAACATCCCTAGGACAGAGAAAGACTAATACGTGATAAACGGCAATGATTTATCCTTATTTCAAACGGTTCAAAAATCAGCGAAATTGTGAAGGGGGGACCCTATTCATTTTTATTGAATTGGGCCATTTCTTAAACTTCAAATATTTCGTAAAAAACAATGCTTTAGATCGGATAAAACGTTTTTGCACCTTCCCTAGGCCAGAGAAAGACCAATTCGTGATAAACAGCAATGATTTAGCCATATTTAAAAAGTTCAAAAATCAGCGAAGTTGTAAAGGGGTGCCCGTATTCATTTTGTTTGATTTTGGCCATATCTTAAACTTCAAATATTCTGTAAAAAAACAAGACTTTGGATCGGATAAATCGTTTTTCACCTTCGCTAGGACAGAAATGGATTAATTCGTGATAAACGGCGATGATTTAGCCTTATTTCTAAAGTTCAAAAATCAGCGTAATTGTAAAGCGGTGCCCCTATTCATTTTGTTTGATTTTGGCCATATCTCAAACTTCAAATATTTCGTAAAAAAACAATGCTTTGGATCGGAAAAAGCGTTTTTACACAGAGAAAGAGTAATTCGTGATAAAAGGCAATGATTTAGCCTTATTTCAAAAGTTCAAAAAATCAGCGAAATTGTAAAGGAGGGACCCTATTCATTTTGTGTGAACTTCGCCATATCTTAAACTTCAAATATTTCGTAAAAAACAAAGCTTTTTATCGGATAATGCGTTTTTTCACCTTCGCTAGGACAGAGAAGGATTAAATTCGTGCTAGACGGACATCATTTATCCTTACTTCAAAAGTTGAAAAATCGGTGAATTTGTAAAGGGGGGACCCTATTCATTTTGTTTGATTTTGCCATTTATTAAACATCAAATATTTCGGGGAAAAAACAATGCTTTGTGTCGGATAAAGCGTTTTTGCACCTTCGCTAGGACAGAGAAGGATTAATTCGTGATAAATTAAACGACATTTATTTAGCCTTATTTTAAAAGGTCAAAAATCAGCGAAATTGTTGAGGGGGGACCCTAATCATTTTGTTTGATTTTTGCCAAATCTTAAACTTTAAATATTTCGTTAAAAAGCAATGCTTTGTATCGGATAAAGCGTTTTTCACCTTCCCTTGGACAGAGAGAGATTAATTCGTGATAAATGGCAATGATTTAGCCTTCTTTCAAAAGCTAAACAATTAGCGAAATTGTAAAGGGGGGACCCTATTCATTTTGTTTGATTTGGGCCATTTCTTAAACTTCAAATATTTCGTAAAAAAACAATGCTTTATATCGGGAAAAGCGTTTTTTCACCTTCCTTAAGACAGAGAAAGACTAATTCGTGATAAACGGCAATGATTTATACTTATTTCAAATGTTGAAAAATGAGCGAAAGTGTAAAGGGGGGACCCTATTCATTTCGTTTGATTTGGGCCATTTATTAAACTTCAAATATTTCGTTGAAAAACAATGCTTTGGATCGGATAAAGCGTTTTTGCACGTTCGCTAGGACAGAGAAGGATTAATTCGTACTAGCTAAGCGGCAATTATTTAGCCTTATTTCAAAAGTTGAAAAATCAGCGAAATTGTAAAGGGTGCACCCTATTCATTTTGTTTGATTTTGGCCATTTCTTAAACTTCACATATTTCGTAAAAAAACAATGCTTTGGATCGGGTAATGCGGTTTTGCAACTTCCCTAGGACAGAGAAAGACTAATACGTTATAAACGGCAATGATTAATCCTTATTTCAAACGGTTCAAAAATCAGCGAAATTGTAAAGGGGGGACCCTTTTTTTGTTTGATTTTGGCCATTTCTTAAACTTCAAATAATTCGTAAAAAAACAAAGCTTTGTATCGGATAAAGCGTTTTTGCACCTTCGCAAGGACAGAGAAAGATTAATTCGTGATAAACGGCCATGATTTAGCCTTATTTCAAAAGCTGAAAAATCAGCGAAGGTGTAAAGGGGGGACCCTATTCATTTTGTTTGATTTGGGCCATTTCTTAAACTTCAAATATTTCGTAAAAAAACAATGCTTTATATCGGAAAAAGCGTTTTTGAACCTTCCTTAAGATAGAGAAAGACTAATTCGTGATAAACGGCAATGATTTAGCCTTATTTCAAATGTTGAAAAATGAGCGAAAGTGTAAAGGGGGGACCCTATTCATTTCGTTTGATTTGGGCCATTTATTAAATTTCAAATATTTTGTAGAAAAACAATGCTTTGGATCGGATAATGCGTTTTTGCACGTTCGCTAGGACAGAGAAGGATTAATTCGTACTAAGCGGCAATGATTTAGCCTTATTTCAAAAGTTGAAAAATCAGCGACATTGTAAAGGGTGCACTCTATTCATTTTGTTTGATTTTGGCCATTTCTTAAACTTCACATATTTCGTAAAAAAACAATGCTTTGGATCGGGTAATGCGGTTTTGCAACTTCCCTAGGACAGAGAAAGACTAATACGTTGTAAACGGCAATGATTTATCCTTATTTCAAACGGTTCAAAAATCAGCGAAATTGTAAAGGGGGGACCCTTTTTTTGTTTGATTTTGGCCATTTCTTAAACTTCAAATATTTCGTTAAAAAACAAAGTTTGTATCGGATAAAGCGTTTTTGCACCTTCCCTTGGACGGAGAAAGACTAATTCGTGATAAATGGCATTGATTTTGCCTTTTTTCAAAAATTCAAAAATCAGTGAAATTGTGAGGGTGGACCCTATTCATTTTGTTTGATTTTGGCCATTTCTTAAACTTCAAATATTTCGTAAAAAAGCAATGCTTTGTATTGGAAAAAGCGTTTTGGCACCTTTCCTAGACAAGGCGAAAGACTAACTCGTGATAAACGGCAATGATTTAGCCTTATTTCAAAAGTTCAAAAATCAGCGAAATTGTAAAGGGGGGACCCTATTCATTTTGTTTGATTTTGGCCATTTCTCAAACTTCAAATATTTCGTAAAAAAACAATGCTTTGTATTGGAAAAAGCGTTTTAGCACCTTTCCTAGACAAGGAGAAAGACTAACTCGTGATAAACGGCAATGATTTAGCCTTATTTCAAAAGTTCAAAAATCAACGAAATTGTAAAGGGGGGACCCTATTCATTTTGTTTGATTTGGGCCATTTTCAAACTTCAAATATTTCGTAAAAAAAGAATGCTTTGTATCGGAAAAAACGTTTTTGCACCTTCCCTTGGTCAGAGAAAGACTAATTCGGGCGAGACGGCCATGATTTAACCTTATTTCAAAAACTCAAAAATCAGCGAAAATGTAAAGGGGGGGACCCTATTCATTTTGTTTGATTTTGGTCATTTCTTAAACTTCAAATGTTTCGTAAAAAAACAATGCTTTGTATCGGATAAAGCGTTTTTGCACCTTTCCTTGGACAGAGAAAGACTAATTCGTGATTAACGGCAATGATTTAGCCATATTTTAAAAGTTCAAAAATCAGCGAAATTGTAAAGGGGGGACCGGATCATTTTGTTTGATGTTGGCCATATCTTAAACTTCAAATATTTCTTAGGAAAACGATGCTTTGTATCGGATAAAGCATTTTTGCACCTCACTAGGACAGAGAAAGCCTAATTCGTGCTAAACGGCATTGATTTCATCGTTATTTCAAACAGTTGAAAAAGCAGCGAAATTGTAAAGGGGTGACCCTATTCATTTTGTTTGATTTGGGCCATTTCTTAATTAAACTTCAAATATTTCGTAAAAAACAATTGTTTGGATGGGATGTAGCGTTTTTGCACATTCCCTATATAGGACAGAGAAAGACTAATTCGTGATAAACGGCAATGATTTGGCTTTATTTCAAAAGTTCAAAAATCAGCGAAATTGTAAAGGGGGGATCCTTTTCATTTTATTTGATTTTGGGCATTTCTTAAACTTGAAATATTTCGTAAAAACAATGTTTGGATCGGATGAAGCGTTTTCGCACCTTCGCTAGGACAGAAATGGATTAATTCGTGATAAACGGCAATGATTTAGCCTTATTTCAAAAGTTCAAAATCAGCGAAATTGTAAAGGGGGGACCCTACTCATTTTGTTTGATTTTGGCCATGTCTTAAACTTCAATATTTCGTAAAAAAACAATCCTTTGGATCGGAAAATGCGTTTTTGCACAGAGAAAAAGTGATTCGTGATAAAAGGCAATGATTTAGCCTTATTTGAAAAGTTCAAAAAATCAGCGAAATTGTAAAGGAGGGACTCTATTCATTTTGTGTGACTTCAAGTATTTCGTAAAAAAACAAAACTTTTTATCGGATAAAGCGTTTTTTCACCTTCGCTAAGACAGAGAAGGATTAAATCGTGATAAGTTAAACGTCATTTATTTAGCCTTTTTTTAAAAGGTCAAAAATCTGCGAAATTGTAAAGGGGGGACCCTATTCATTTGGTGTGAATTTCGCCATATCTTAAACTTCAAATATTTCGTAAAAAAACAAAGCTTTTTATCGGATAAAGCGTTTTTTCACCTTCGCTAGGACAGAGAAGTATTAAATTCGTGCTAGACGGACATGATTTAGCCTTACTTCAAAAGTTGAAAAATCGGCGAATTTGTAAAGGGGGGACCCTATTCATTTTGTTTGATTTTGGCCATTTATTAAACTTCAAATATTTCGAGAAAAAAACAATGCTTTGTGTCGGATAAAGCGTTTTTGCACCTTCGCTAGGACAGAGAAGGATTAATTCGTGATAAATTAAACGACATTTTTTAAGCCTTGCTTTAAAAGGTCAAAAATCAGCGAAATTGTAAAGGGGGTACCCTAGTCATCTTGTTTTATTTTTGCCAAATCTTAAACTTGAAATATTGCTTTCTTTCAGAAGTTGAAAAAATCAGCGAAATTGTAAAGGGATGAGCCTATTCATTTTGTTTGATTTGGGCCATTTCTTAAACTTCAAATATTTCGTAAAAACAATGCTTTGGATGGGGTAAACCGTTTTTGCACCTTCCCTAGAACAGAGAAAGACTAATTCGTGATAAACGGCAATGATTTAGTCTTATTTCAAAAGTTCAAAAATCAGGGAAATTGTAAAGGGGTGCCCCTATTCATTTTGTTTGATTATGGCCATTTCTTAAACTTCAAATATTTCGTAAAAACAATGCTTTGGATGGGGTAAACCGTTTTTGCACCTTCCCTAGAACAGAGAAAGACTAATTCGTAATAAACGGCAATTATTTAGTTTTATTTGAAAAGTTCAAAATTCAGGGATATTGTAAAGGGGGGACCCTATTCATTTCGTTTGATTTGGGCCATTTCTTAAACTTCAAAGTATTTCGTAAAAAAAACAATGCTTTGGAGCGGATAAAGCGTTTTTGCGCCATCTCTAAGACAGAGAAAGACTAATTCGTGAAAAACGGCAATGATTTAGCTTTATTTCAAAAGTTGAAAAATCAGCGAAATTTGTAAAGGGGGGACCCTATTCATTTTGTTTGATTTTGGCCATTACTTAAACTTTTAATATTTCGTAAGAAACAATGTTTGGATCGGATGAAGCGTTTTTGTACCTTCCCTATGCCAGAGAAAGACCAATTCGTGATAAACGGCAATGATTTAGCTTATTTCAAAAGTTGAAAAATCAGCGAAGTTGTAAAGGGGTGCCCCTATTCATTTTGTTTGATTTTGGCCATATCTTAAACTTCAAATATTTTGTAAAAAAACAAGACTTTGGATCGGATAAAGCGTTTTTCACCTTCGCTAGGACAGAAACGGATTAATTCGTGATAAACGGCAATGATTTAGTCTTATTTCAAAAGTTCAAAAATCAAGGAATTTGTAAAGGGGTGCCCCTATTCATTTTGCTTGATTTTGGCCATATCTTAAACTTCAAATATTTCGTAAAAAAACAATTCTTTGTATCGGATAAAGCGTTTTTGCACAGAGAAGAACTAATTCGTGATAAAAGGCAATGATTTAGCCTTATTTCAAAAGTTCAAAAAATCAGCGAAATTGTAAAGGAGGGACCCTGTTCATTTTGTGTGAATTTCGCCATATCTTAAACTTCAAATATTTCGTAAAAAAACAAAGCTTTTTATCGGATAATACGTTTTTTCTCCTTCCCTAGGACAGAGAAGGATTAAATTCGTGCTAGACGGACATCATTAATCCTTACTTCAAAAGTTGAAATATCGGGGGATTTGTAAAGGGGGAACACTATTCATTTTGTTTGATTTGGGTCATTTCTTAAACTTGAAATATTTCGTAAAAACAATGTTTTGATCGGATGAAGCGTTTTTGCACCTTCCCTAGGCCAGAGAAAGAGCAATTCGTGATAAACGGCAATGATTTAGCTTTATTTCAAAAGTTGTAAAATCTGCGAAGTTGTAAAGGGGTGCCCCTATTCATTTTGTTTGATTTAGGCCGTATCTTAAACTTCAAATATTTTGTAAAAAAACAAGACTTTGGATGGGATAAAGCGTTTTTCACCTTCGCTAGGACAGAAACGAATTAATTCGTGATAAACGGCAATGATTTAGTCTTATTTCAAAAGTTCAAAAATCAGGGAAATTGTAAAGGGGTGCCCCTATTCATTTTGTTTGATTATGGCCATTTCTTAAACTTCAAATATTTCGTAAAAACAATGCTTTGGATGGGGTAAACCGTTTTTGCACCTTCCCTAGAACAGAGAAAGACTAATTCGTAATAAACGGCAATGATTTAGTTTTATTTGAAAAGTTCAAAATTCAGCGAAATTGTAAAGGGGGGACCCTATTCATTTCGTTTGATTTGGGCCATTTCTTAAACTTCAAGTATTTCGTAAAAAAAACAATGCTTTGGATCGGATAAAGCGTTTTTGCGCTATCTCTAAGACAGAGAAAGACTAATTCGTGAAAAACGGCAATGATTTAGCCATATTTAAAAAGTTCAAAAATCAGCGAATTTGTAAAGCGGGGATCCTATTCATTTTGTTTGATTTGGGTCATTTCTTAAACTTCAAATATTTCGTAAAAACAATGTTTTGATCGGATGAAGCGTTTTTGCACCTTCCCTAGGCCAGAGAAAGACCAATTCGTGATAAACGGCAATGATTTAGCCTTATTTCAAAAGTTGAAAAATCAGCGAAATTGTAAAGGGGGGACCCTATTCATTTTGTTTGATTTGGACCATTTCTTAAACTTCAAATACTTCTTAAAAAAACAATGCTTTGTATCAGAAAAAGCGTTTTTGCTTGTTCCCTAGGACACAGAATGACTAATTCGTGATAAACGGCAATGATTTATCCTTATTTCATACAGTTCAAAAATCAGCGAAATTGTAAAGGGGGGACCCTATTCATTTTGTTTGATTTTGGCAATTTCTTAAACTTCAAATATTTCGAAAAAAACCAATTGTTTGGATGAGATGAAGCGTTTTTACACCTTTCCTATAGGACAGAGAAAGACTAATTCGTGATAAACGGCAATGATTTAGCCTTATTTCAAAAGTTCAAAAATCAGCGAAATTGTAAAGGGAGCACCCTATTCATTTTGTTTGATTTTGGCCATTTCTTAAACTTCAAATATTTCGTAAAAAAACAATGCTTTGGATCGGAAAAAGCGTTTTTGCACCTTCCCTAGGACGGAGAAAGAGTAATTCGTGATAAATGGCAATGATTTAGCCTTTTTTCAAGAGTTGAAAAATCAACGAAATTGTAAAGAGGGGACCCTATTCATTTTGTTTGATTTGGGCCATTTCTTAAACTTCAAATATTTCGTAAAAAAACATTGCTTTGTATCGGATAAAGCGTTTTTACACCTTCCCTAGGACAGAAAAAGAGTAATTCTAGATAAACGGCAATGATTTAGCCTTATTTCAAAAGTTGAAAAATCAACGAAATTGTAAAGGGGGGACCATATTCATTTTGTTTGATTTTGGCCAATTCTTAAACTTCAAATATTTCGTAAAAAAACAATTGTTTGGATGTGATGAAACGTTTTTGCACCTTCCCTATAGGACAGAGAAAGACTAATTCGTGAGAAACGGCAATGATTTAGCCTTATTTCAAAAGTTCAAAAATCAGCGAAATTGTAAAGGGAGCACCCTATTCATTTTGTTTGATTTTGGCCATTTCTTAAACTTCAAATATTTCTTAAAAAAACAATGCTTTGAATCGGAAAAAGCGTTTTTGCACCTTCCCTTGCTCAGAGAAAGACTAATTCGTGCGAGACGGCCATGATTTAACCTTATTTCAAAAACTCAAAAATCAGCGAAATTGTAAAGGGGGGACCCTATTCATTTTGTTTGATTTTGGTCATTTCTTAAACTTCAAATATTTCGTAAAAAAACAATGCTTTGTATCGGAAAAACCGTTTTTGCTCAGAGAAAAAGTAATTCGTGATAAAAGGCAATGATTTAGCCTTATTTAAAAAATTCCAAAATCAGCGAAATTGTAAAGGGAGCACACTATTCATTTTGTTTGATTTTGGCCATTTCTTAAACTTCAATATTTCGTAGAAGAAGAATGCTTTGGATCGGAAAAAGCGTTTTTACACCTTCCCTAGGACGGAGAAAGAGTAATTCGTGATAAATGGCAATGATTTAGCCTTTTTTCAAAAGTTGAAAAATCAACGAAATTGTAAAGAGGGGACCCTATTCATTTTGTTTGATTTTGGCTATTTCTTAAACTTCAAATATTTCGTAAAAAAACAATGCTTTGTATCGGAAAAACCGTTTTTGCTCAGAGAAAAAGTAATTCGTGATAAAAGGCAATGATTTAGCCTTATTTCAAAAGTTCAAAAAATCAGCGAAATTGTAAAGGAGGGACCCTATTCATTTTGTGTGAATTTGGCCATATCTTAAACTTCAAATATTTCTTAAAAAACAATGCTTTGGATCGGATAAAGCGTTTTTGCACCTTCGCTAGGACAGAGAAGGATCAATTCGCGCTAAACGGCCATGATTTAGCCTTATTTCAAAAGTTGAAAAATCGGCGAAGGTGTAAAGGAGGGAACCTATTAATTTCGTTTGATTTGGACCATTTCTTAAACTTCAAATATTTCGTAAAAAACAATGATTTGTATCGGAAAAAGCTTTGTTACACCTTCCCTAGGACAGAGAAAGATTAATTCGTGATAAACGGCAATAATTTAGCCTTATTTCAATAGTTCAAAAATCACGAAATTGTAAAGGGGGGACCCTATTCATTTCGTTTGATTTGGGCCATTTTCAAACGTCAAATATTTCGAAAAAAAACAATGCTTTGTATCGGAAAAAGCATTTTTGCACCTTCCCTTGCTCAGAGAAAGACTAATTCGTGCGAGACGGACATGATTTAACCTTATTTCAAAAACTCAAAAATCCGCGAAATTGTAAAGGGGGGACCCTATTCATTTTGTTTGATTTTGGCCATTTCTTAAACTTCAAATATTTCGTAAAAAAACAATGCTTTGTATTGGAAATAGCGTTTTAGCACCTTTCCTAGACAAGGAAAAAGACTAATTCGTGATAAACGGCAATGATTTAGCATTATTTCAAAAGTTGAAAAATCAACGAAATTGTAAAGGGGGGACCCTATTCATTTTGTTTGATTTTGACCATTTCTTAAACTTCAAATATTTCTTAAAAAAACAATGCTTTGTATCGGAAAAAACGTTTTTTCACTTTCGCTAGGACAGAGAAGGAACAATTCGTGCTAAACGGCCATGATTTAGCCTTATTTCAAAAGTTGAAAAATCAGCGAAATTGTAAAGGGGGGACCCTATTCATTTTGTTTGATTTGGACCATTTCTTAAACTTCAAATACTTCTTAAAAAAACAATGCTTTGTATCAGAAAAAGCGCTTTTGCTTGTTCCCTAGGACACAGAATGACTAATTCGTGATTAACGGCAATGATTTATCCTTATTTCATACAGTTCAAAAATCAGCGAAATTGTAAAGGGGGGACCCTATTCATTTCGCGGTATTTTGGCAATTTCTTAAACTTCAAATATTTCGAAAAAAACCCAATTGTTTGGATGAGATGAAGCGTTTTTACACCTTCCCTATAGGACAGAGAAAGACTAATTCGTGATAAACGGCAATGATTTAGCCTTATTTCAAAAGTTCAAAAATCAGCGAAATTGTAAAGGGAGCACTCTATTCATTTTGTTTGATTTTGGCCATTTCTTAAACTTCAAATATTTCGAAAAAAAACAATGCTTTGGATCGGAAAAAGCGTTTTTGCACCTTCCCTAGGACGGAGAAAGAGTAATTCGTGATAAATGGCAATGATTTAGCCTTTTTTCAAGAGTTGAAAAATCGGCGAAATTGTAAAGGGGGACCCTATTCATTTTGTTTGATTTGGGCCATTTCTTGAACTTCAAATATTTCGTAAAAAAACATTGCTTTGTATCGGATAAAGCGTTTTTACACCTTCCCTAGGACAGAAAAAGAGTAATTCTAGATAAACGGAAATGATTTAGCCTTATTTCAAAAGTTGAAAAATCAACGAAATTGTAAAGGGGGGACCATATTCATTTTGTTTGATTTTGGCCAATTCTTAAACTTCAAATATTTCGTAAAAAAACAATTGTTTGGATGGGATGAAGCGTTTTTGCACCTTCCCTATAGGACAGAGAAAGACTAATTCGTGATAAACGGCAATGATTTAGCTTTATTTCTAAAGTTCAACAATCAGCGAAATTGTAAAGGGGGGACCCTATTGATTTTGTTTGATTTTGGCCATTTCTTAAACTTCAAATATTTCGTAAAAAAACAATGCTTTGTATCGGAAAAAGCGTTTTTGCACCTTCCCTTGGACAGAGAAAGATTAATTAGTGATTAACGACAATGATTTAGCTATATTTTAAAAGTTCAAAAATCAGCGAAATTGTAAAGGGGTGACCGGATCATTTTGTTTGATGTTGGCCATATCTTAAACTTCAAATATTTCGTAGCAAAACGATGCTTTGTATCGGATAAAGTATTTTTGCACCTCACTAGGACAGAGAAAGACTAATTCGTGCTAAACGGCATTGATTTCATCGTTATTTCAAACAGTTCAAAAAGAAGCGAAATTGTAAAGGGGTGACCCTATTCATTTTGTTTGATTTGGGCCATTTCTTAATTAAACTTCAAATATTTCGTAAAAAACAATTGTTTGGATGGGATGAGGCGTTTTTGCACATTCCCTATATAGGACAGAGAAAGACTAATTCGTGATAAACGGCAATGATTTGGCTTTATTTCAAAAGTTCAAAAATCAGCGAAATTGTAAAGGGGGGATCCTTTTCATTTTATTTGATTTTGGGCATTTCTTAAACTTGAAATATTTCGTAAAAACAATGTTTGGATCGGATGAAGCGTTTTCGCACCTTCGCTAGGACAGAAATGGATTAATTCGTGATAAACGGCAATGATTTAGCCTTATTTCAAAAGTTCAAAATCAGCGAAATTGTAAAGGGGGGACCCTATTCATTTTGTTTGATTTTGGCCATAACTTAAACTTCAAATATTTCGTAAAGAAACAATGCTTTGGATCGGAAAAAACGTTTTTGCTCAGAGAAAGAGTAATTCGTGATAAAAGGCAATGATTTAGCCTTATTTGAAAAGTTCAAAAAATCAGCGAAATTGTAAAGGAGGGACTCTATTCATTTTGTGTGACTTCAAGTATTTCGTAAAAAAACAAAACTTTTTATCGGATAAAGCGTTTTTTCACCTTCGCTAAGACAGAGAAGGATTAAATCGTGATAAATTAAACGTCATTTATTTAGCCTTATTTCAAAAGGCAAAAATCTGCGAAATTGTAAAGGGGGGACCCTATTCATTTGGTGTGAATTTCGCCATATCTTAAACTTCAAATATTTCGTAAAAAAACAAAGCTTTTTATCGGATAAAGCGTTTTTTCACCATCGCTAGGACAGAGAAGTATTAAATTCGTGCTAGACGGACATGATTTAGCCTTACTTCAAAAGTTGAAAAATCGGCGAATTTGGAAAGGGGGGACCCTATTCATTTTGTTTGATTTTGGCCATTTATTAAACTTCAAATATTTCGGAAAAAAAACAATGCTTTGTGTCGGATAAAGCGTTTTTGCACCTTCGCTAGGACAGAGAAGGATTAATTCGTGATAAATTAAACGACATTTTTTAAGCCTTACTTTAAAAGGTCAAAAATCAGCGAAATTGTAAAGGGGGGATCCTTTTCATTTTATTTGATTTTGGGCATTTCTTAAACTTGAAATATTTCGTAAAAACAATGTTTGTATCGGATGAAGCGTTTTCGCACCTTCGCTAGGACAGAAATGGATTAATTCGTGATAAACGGCAATGATTTAGCCTTATTTCAAAAGTTCAAAATCAGCGAAATTGTAAAGGGGGGACCCTATTCATTTTGTTTGATTTTGGCCATAACTTAAACTTCAAATATTTCGTAAAGAAACAATGCTTTGGATCGGAAAAAACGTTTTTGCACAGAGAAAGAGTAATTCGTGATAAAAGGCAATGATTTAGCCTTATTTGAAAAGTTCAAAAAATCAGCGAAATTGTAAAGGAGGGACTCTATTCATTTTGTGTGACTTCAAGTATTTCGTAAAAAAACAAAACTTTTTATCGGATAAAGCGTTTTTTCACCTTCGCTAAGACAGAGAAGAATTAAATCGTGATAAATTAAACGTCATTTATTTAGCCTTATTTTAAAAGGCAAAAATCTGCGAAATTGTAAAGGGGGGACCCTATTCATTTGGTGTGAATTTCGCCATATCTTAAACTTCAAATATTTCGTAAAAAAGCAAAGCTTTTTATCGGATAAAGCGTTTTTTCACCTTCGCTAGGACAGAGAAGTATTAAATTCGTGCTAGACGGATATGATTTAGCCTTACTTCAAAAGTTGAAAAATCGGCGAATTTGGAAAGGGGGGACCCTATTCATTTTGTTTGATTTTGGCCATTTATTAAACTTCAAATATTTCGGAAAAAAAACAATGCTTTGTGTCGGATAAAGCGTTTTTGCACCTTCGCTAGGACAGAGAAGGATTAATTCGTGATAAATTAAACGACATTTTTTAAGCCTTACTTTAAAAGGTCAAAAATCAGCGAAATTGTAAAGGGGGTACCCTAGTCATCTTGTTTTATTTTTGCCAAATCTTAAACTTGAAATATTTCGTTAAAAAGCAATGCTTTGCATGTATCGGATAAAGCGTTTTTGCACCTTCCCTTGGACAGAGAAAGATGAATTCGTGATAAACGGCAATGATTTTGCCTTCTTTCAAAAGTTGAAAAATCAGCGAAATTGTAAAGGGATGAGCCTATTCATTTTGTTTGATTTGGGCCATTTCTTAAACTTCAAATATTTCGTAAAAAAACAATGCTTTATATCGGAAAAAGCGTTTTTGCAGCTTCTTTAAGACAGAGAAAGACTAATTCGTGATAAACGGCAATGATCCCCGAGCCGGGCGTAGGGCCGAAGGCCCGGAGCCCGGTCAGGGTGCTAATCTCGACACGCGTGGTGTCCATAGAAAAAGCGAGGGGGACGAAATTTGGGAAATAGTTTATTTATTTATTTATATATATGTTTGGTACGGTGTCACGCGGTAAGAATAGTTGGACACTGGTGACTAGCGACGAAGAAAACTATTAAATCTGTCAGTATTTTGCTTTCGTTTAACGAAATGGAGCCTGTTATACTTAAATAATAAAAGAGAACGAATAAAAGGATACAAACACCCGGTTTAATATATCTTGAAGCGAAACCAGAGAACCTGAAGAAACCAAACGCCATATGGTAAACAAAACTCGATCTGAATTGTAGTGGTTGTGGTCACTCAGTGGTCAAATCATTTTAAAGTTATAAACGGTAGGATTCTTGTTTGTCTTAATAACCTAAACAATATACAGCTTCACGTTTTCGTGCTTTCCCTTTGCTCGTCCAAACCATAAGTCAGCTTAACTAAAGCTAACTTAAAACACTTCCTTTACAAGCTTGTGTTGATGTTATTCATTGACTTTGCATGGGCTTTGGCGATTTTGTTTGCCGTATTTCAAATTTTCGACTGAAACGTCGTCATATTAATACTTCTTTCTGGGATCCGATTCTACTGAATTGTTTTTATCTCAGACTCTATTATAAATATAATTTTGAGCTGTTAACTTTTAATTCTGCCTTTGCAAAACATGTATACATAGGGAAGCCATAAGCCATTTATTGTGCCTGCTAAAAATAGTCCCTTTTGAATCCTCCTATAAAAATTTTACAACCAGATCTAAGTTTTTCTTTCATATGTTCAACTTTCATTAAATCAGTTGGTCATCCTATCCATAAATTCTATAATTATCTCGAGGATTATCGTTGGTTTTAAAATCGGTTTGTTTTTATATTGGTTGTATATATTTTAACTCAGGGTGGTGGGTGGGCGCTGTTTCAAAAAAACATTTAACAAAAGTGGGCGAGGGGTTGTTGCATTCTTGTATTTCTAGTTTAGCCTTATTTCAAATGTTGAAAAATGAGCGAAAGTGTAAAGGGGGGACCCTATTCATTTCGTTTGATTTGGGCCATTTATGAAACTTCAAATATTTCGTAGAGAAACAATGCTTTGGATCGGATAAAGCGTTTTTGCACGTTCGCTAGGACAGAGAAGGATTAATTCGTACTAAACGGCAATGATTTAGCCTTATTTCAAAAGTTGAAAAATCAGCGAAATTGTAAAGGGGGGACCCTATTCATTTTGTTTGATTTGGACCATTTCTTAAACTTCACATATTTCTTAAAAAAACAATGCTTTGTATCGGAAAGAGCGTTTTTGCTCGTTCCCTAGGACAGAGAATGACTAATTCGTGATAAACGGCAATGATTTATCCTTATTTCATACAGTTCAAAAATCAGCGAAATTGTAAAGGGGGGACCCTATTCGTTTCGTTGTATTTTTGCAATTTCTTAAACTTCAAATATTTCGTAAAAGACAATTGTTTGGATGGGATGAAGCGTTTTTGCACCTTCCCTATAGGACAGAGAAAGACTAATTCGTGATAAACGGCAATGATTTAGCCTTATTTCAAAAGTTCAAAAATCAGCGAAATTGTAAAGGGTGTACCCTATACATTTTGTTTGATTTTGGCCATTTCTTAAAGTTCAAATATTTCGTAAAAAAATAATGCTTTGGATCGGGTAATGCGTTTTTGCAACTTCCCTAGGACAGAGAAAGACTAATACGTTATATATAAACGGCAATGATTTATCCTTATTTCAAACGGTTCAAAAATCTGCGAAAATGTAAAGGGGGGACCTTATTCATTTTGTTTGATTTTGGCCATTTATTAAACTTCAAATATTTCGGAAAAAAAACAATGCTTTATGTCGGATAAAGCGTTTTTGCACCTTCGCTAGGACAGAGAAGGATTAATTCGTGATAAATTAAACGACATTTATTAAGCCTGATTTTAAAAGGTCAAAAATCAGCGAAATTGTAAAGGAGCCATTTATTAAACTTCAAATAAATCGTAGAAAAACAATGCTTTGGATCGGATAAAGCGTTTTTGCACGTTCGCAAGGACAGAGAAGGATTAATTCGCACTAAACGGCAATGATTTAGCCTTATTTCAAAAATTGAAAAATCAGCGAAATTGTAAACGGGGGGACCCTATTCATTTTGTTTGATTTGGACCATTTCTTAAACTTCAAATATTTCTTAAAAAAACAATGCTTTGTATCGGAAAAAGCGTTTTTGCTCGTTCCCTAGGACATAGAATGATTAATTCGTGATAAACGGCAATGATTTATCCTTATTTCATACAGTTCAAAAATCAGCGAAATTGTAAAGGGGGGACCCTATTCATTTCGCTGTATTTTGGCAATTTCTTAAAATTCAAATATTTCGAAAAAAAACAATTGCTTGGATGGGATGAAGCGTTTTTGCACCTTCCCTATAGGACAGAGAAAGACTAATTCGTGATAAATGGCAATGATTTAGCCTTATTTCAAAAGTTCAAAAATCAGCGAAATTGTAAAGGGTGTACCCTATACATTTTGTTTGATTTTGGCCATTTCTTAAACTTCAAATATTTCGTAAAAAAACAATGCTATGGATCGGGTAATGCGTTTTTGCAACTTCCCTAGGACAGAGAAAGACTAATACGTTATATATAAACGGCAATGATTTATCCTTATTTCAAACGGTTCAAAAATCTGCGAAAATGTAAAGGGGGGACCTTATTCATTTTGTTTGATTTTGGCCATTTATTAAACTTCAAATATTTCGGAAAAAAAACAATGCTTTATGTCGGATAAAGCGTTTTTGCACCTTCGCTAGGACAGAGAAGGATTAATTCGTGATAAATTAAACGACATTTATTAAGCCTGATTTTAAAAGGTCAAAAATCAGCGAAATTGTAAAGGAGCCATTTATTAAACTTCAAATAAATCGTAGAAAAACAATGCTTTGGATCGGATAAAGCGTTTTTGCACGTTCGCAAGGACAGAGAAGGATTAATTCGCACTAAACGGCAATGATTTAGCCTTATTTCAAAAATTGAAAAATCAGCGAAATTGTAAACGGGTGACCGTATTCATTTTGTTTGATTTGGACCATTTCTTAAACTTCAAATATTTCTTAAAAAAACAATGCTTTGTATCGGAAAAAGCGTTTTTGCTCGTTCCCTAGGACATAGAATGACTAATTCGTGATAAACGGCAATGATTTATCCTTATTTCATACAGTTCAAAAATCAGCGAAATTGTAAAGGGGGGACCCTATTCATTTCGCTGTATTTTGGCAATTTCTTAAACTTCAAATATTTCGAAAAAAAACAATTGTTTGGATGGGATGAAGCGTTTTTGCACCTTCCCTATAGGACAGAGAAAGACTAATTCGTGATAAACGGCAATGATTTAGCCTTATTTCAAAAGTTCAAAAATCAGCGAAATTGTAAAGGGTGTACCCTATACATTTTGTTTGATTTTGGCCATTTCTTAAACTTCAAATATTTCGTAAAAAAACAATGCTATGGATCGGGTAATGCGTTTTTGCAACTTCCCTAGGACAGAGAAAGACTAATACGTTATATATAAACGGCAATGATTTATCCTTATTTCAAACGGTTCAAAAATCAGCGAAAATGTAAAGGGGGGACCCTATTCATTTTGTTTGATTTTGGCCATTTATTAAACTTCAAATATTTCGGAAAAAAAACAATGCTTTATGTCGGATAAAGCGTTTTTGCACCTTCGCTAGGACAGAGAAGGATTAATTCGTGATAAATTAAACGACATTTATTAAGCCTGATTTTAAAAGGTCAAAAATCAGCGAAATTGTAAAGGGGCCATTTATTAAACTTCAAATATTTCGTAGAAAAACAATGCTTTGGATCAGATAAAGCGTTTTTGCACGTTCGCAAGGACAGAGAAGGATTAATTCGTACTAAACGGCAATGATTTAGCCTTATTTCAAAAGTTGAAAAATCAGCGAAATTGTAAAGGGGGGACCCTATTCATTTTGTTTGATTTGGACCATTTCTTAAACTTCAAATATTTCTTAAAAAAACAATGCTTTGTATCGGAAAAAGCGTTTTTGCTCGTTCCCTAGGACACAGAATGACTAATTCGTGATAAACGGCAATGATTTATCCTTATTTCATACAGTTCAAAAATCAGCGAAATTGTAAAGGGGGGACCCTATTCATTTCGCTGTATTTTGGCAATTTCTTAAACTTCAAATATTTCGAAAAAAAAACAATTGTTTGGATGGGATGAAGCGTTTTTGCGCCTTCCCTATAGGACAGAGAAAGACTAATTCGTGATCAACGGCAATGATTTAGCCTTATTTCAAACGGTTCAAAAATCAGCGAAATTGTAAAGGGGGGACCCTATTTTTGTTTGATTTTGGCCATTTCTTAAAATTCAAATATTTCGTAAAAAAACAAAGTTCTTATCGCAAAAAGCGTTTTTGCACCTTCCCTAAGACGGAGAAAGAGTAATTCGTGATAAATGGCAATGATTCAGCCTTTTTCAAAAATTCCAAAATCAGCGAAATTGTAAAGGGGGGACCCTATTCATTTTGTTTGATTTTGGCCATTTCTTAAACTTCAAATATTTCGTAAAAAAAACAATGCTTTGTATTGGAAACAGCGTTTTAGCACCTTTCCTAGACAAGGAAAAAGACTAATTCGTGATTAATGGCAATGATTTAGCATTATTTCAAAAGTTGAAATATCAACGAAATTGTAAAGAGGGGACCCTATTCATTTTGTTTCATTTTGGCCATTTCTTAAACTTCAAATATTTCGTAAAAAAACAATGCTTTGTATCGGAAAAACCGTTTTTGCACAGAGAAAAAGTAATTCGTGATAAAAGGCAATGATTTAGCCTTATTTCAAAAGTTCAAAAAATCAGCGAAATTGTAAAGGAGGGACCCTATTCATTTTGTGTGAATTTCGCCATATCTTAAACTTCAAATATTTCGTAAAAAAACAAAGCTTTTTATCGGATTATGCGTTTTTTCACCTTCGCTAGGACAGAGAAGGAACAATTCGTGCTAAACGGCCATGATTTAGCCTTATTTCATAATTTCAAAAATCGGAGAAAGTGTAAAGGTGGGACCCTATTCATTTCTTTTGATCTTGGCCATTTCTTCAACTTCAAATGTTTTGTAAAAAAAGAAAGCTTTGTATCGGAAAAAGCATTTTTGCACACTCCCTAGGACGGAGAAAAAGTAATTCGTGATCAATGGCATTGATTTAGCCTTATTTCAAAAGTTGAAAAATCAGCTAAGGTGTAAAGGAGGGAACCTAAAAATTTCGTTTGATTTGGACCATTTCTTAAACTTCAAATATTTCGTAAAAAACAATGATTTGTAATGGAAAAAGCTTTTTTACACCTTCCCTAGGACAGAGAAAGACTAATTCGTGATAAACGGCAATAATTTAGCCTTATTTCAATAGTTCAAAAATCACGAAATTGTAAAGGGGGGACCCTATTCATTTCGTTTGATTTGGGCCATTTTCAACCGTCGAATATTTCGAAAAAAGACAATGCTTTGTATCGGAAAAAGCGTTTTTGCACCTACCCTTTGTCAGAGAAAGACTAATTCGTGCGAGACGGCCATGATTTAAACTTATTTCAAAAACTCAAAAATCAGCGAAATTGTAAAGGGGGGACCCTATTCATTTTGTTTGATTTTGGTCATTTCTTAAACTTCAAATGTTTCGTAAAAAAACAATGCTTTGTTTCGGATAAAGCGTTTTTGCACCTTCCCTAGGACAGAGAGAGGATAATTCGTGATAAACGGCAATGATTTAGCCATATTTCAAAAGTTCAAAAATCAGCGAAATTGAAAAGGGGGGAACCCATTCATATTGATTGAATTGGGCCATTTCTTAAACTTCAAATATTTCTTAAAAAAAACAATGCTTTGGATCGGTTAATGCGTTTTTGCACAGAGAAAAACTAATTCGTGATAAAAGGCAATGATTTAGCCTTATTTCAAAAGTTCAAAAAATCAGCGAAATTGTAAAGGAGGGACCCTGTTCATTTTGTGTGAATTTCGCCATATCTTAAACTTCAAATATTTCGTATAAAAACAAAGCTTTTTATCGGATAATACGTTTTCTCTCCTTCCCTAGGACAGAGAAGGATTAAATTCGTGCTAGACGGACATCATTAATCCTTATTTCAAAAGTTGAAATATCGGGGAATTTGTAAAGGGGGAACACTATTCATTTTGTTTGATTTGGGTCATTTCTTAAACTTGAAATATTTCGTAAAAACAATGTTTTGATCGGATGAAGCGTTTTTGCACCTTCCCTAGGCCAGAGAAAGACCAATTCGTGATAAACGGCAATGATTTAGCTTTATTTCAAAAGTTGAAAAATCAGCGAAGTTGTAAAGGGGTGCCCCTATTCATTTTGTTTGATTTTGGCCGTATCTTAAACTTCAAATATTTTGTAAAAAAACAAGACTTTGGATCGGATAAAGCGTTTTTCACCTTCGCTAAGACAGAAACGGATTCATTCGTGATAAACGGCAATGATTTAGTCTTATTTCAAAAGTTCAAAAATCAGGGAAATTGTAAAGGGGTGCCCCTATTCATTTTGTTTGATTATGGCCATTTCTTAAACTTCAAATATTTCGTAAAAACAATGCTTTGGATGGGGTAAACCGTTTTTGCACCTTCCCTAGAACAGAGAAAGACTAATTCGTAATAAACGGCAATGATTTAGTTTTATTTGAAAAGTTCAAAATTCAGGGATATTGTAAAGGGGGGACCCTATTCATTTCGTTTGATTTGGGCCATTTCTTAAACTTCAAGTATTTCGTAAAAAAAACAATGCTTTGGATCGGATAAAGCGTTTTTGCGCCATCTCTAAGACAGAGAAAGACTAATTCGTGAAAAACGGCAATGATTTAGCCATATTTAAAAAGTTCGAAAATCAGCGAATTTGTAAAGCGGGGATCCTATTCATTTTGTTTGATTTGGGTCATTTCTTAAACTTCAAATATTTCGTAAAACCAATGTTTTGATCGGATGAAGCGTTTTTGCACCTTCCCTAGGCCAGAGAAAGACCAATTCGTGATAAACGGCAATGATTTAGCTATATTTCAAAAGTTGAAAAATCAGCGAAGTTGTAAAGGGGTGCCCCTATTCATTTTGTTTGATTTTGGCCGAATCTTAAACTTCAAATATTTTGTAAAAAAACAAGACTTTGGATCGGATAAAGCGTTTTTCACCTTCGCTAGGACAGAAACGGATTAATTCGTGATAAACGGCAATGATTTAGTCTTATTTCAAAAGTTCAAAAATCAAGGAATTTGTAAAGGGGTGCCCCTATTCATTTTGCTTGATTTTGGCCATATCTTAAACTTCAAATATTTCGTAAAAAAACAATTCTTTGTATCGGATAAAGCGTTTTTGCACAGAGAAAAACTAATTCGTGATAAAAGGCAATGATTTAGCCTTATTTCAAAAGTTCAAAAAATTAGCGAAATTGTAAAGGAGGGACCCTGTTCATTTTGTGTGAATTTCGCCATATCTTAAACTTCAAATATTTCGTAAAAAAACAAAGCTTTTTATCGGATAATGCGTTTTTGCACCTTCGCTAGGACAGAGAAGGATTAAATTCGTGCTAAACGGACATCATTTATCCTTACTTCAAAAGTTGAAAAATCGGCGAATTTTTAAAGGGGGACCCTATTCATTTTGTTTGATTTGGGTCATTTCTTAAACTTGAAATATTTCGTAAAAACAATGTTTTGATCGGATGAAGCGTTTTTGCACCTTCCCTAGGCCAGAGAAAGACCAATTCGTGATAAACGGCAATGATTTAGCTTTATTTCAAAAGTTGTAAAATCAGCGAAGTTGTAAAGGGGTGCCCCTATTCATTTTGTTTGATTTAGGCCGTATCTTAAACTTCAAATATTTTGTAAAAAAACAAGACTTTGGATGGGATAAAGCGTTTTTCACCTTCGCTAGGACAGAAACGGATTAATTCGTGATAAACGGCAATTATTTAGTCTTATTTCAAAAGTTCCAAAAATCAGGGAAATTGTAAAGGGGTGCCCCTATTCATTTTGTTTGATTATGGCCATTTCTTAAACTTCAAATATTTCGTAAAAACAATGCTTTGGATGGGGTAAACCGTTTTTACACCTTCCCTAGAACAGAGAAAGACTAATTCGTAATAAACGGCAATGACTTAGTTTTATTTGAAAAGTTCAAAATTCAGCGAAATTGTAAAGGGGGGACCCTATTCATTTCGTTTGATTTGGGCCATTTCTTAAACTTCAAGTATTTCGTAAAAAAAACAATGCTTTGGATCGGATAAAGCGTTTTTGCGATATCTCTAAGACAGAGAAAGACTAATTCGTGAACAACGGCAATGATTTAGCCATATTTAAAAAGTTCAAAAATCAGCGAATTTGTAAAGCGGGGATCCTATTCATTTTGTTTGATTTGGGTCATTTCTTAAACTTCAAATATTTCGTAAAAACAATGTTTTGATCGGATGAAGCGTTTTTGCACCTTCCCTAGGCCAGAGAAAGACCAATTCGTGATAAACGGCAATGATTTAGCTTTATTTCAAAAGTTGAAAAATCAGCGAAGTTGTAAAGGGGTGCCCCTATTCATTTTGTTTGATTTTGGCCGAATCTTAAACTTCAAATATTTTGTAAAAAAACAAGACTTTGGATCGGATAAAGCGTTTTTCACCCTCGCTAGGACAGAAACGGATTAATTCGTGATAAACGGCAATGATTTAGTCTTATTTCAAAAGTTCAAAAATCAAGGAATTTGTAAAGGGGTGCCCCTATTCATTTTGTTTGATTTTGGCCATTTCTTAAACTTCAAATATTTCGTAAAAAAATAATGCTTTATATCGGAAAAAGCGTGTTTGCACCTTCTTTAAGACAGAGAAAGACTAATTCGTGATAAACGGCAATGATTTAGCCTTATTTCAAATGTTGAAAAATGAGCGAAAGTGTAAAGGGGGGACCCTATTCATTTCGTTTGATTTTGGCCATTTATTCAACTTCAAATATTTCGTAGAAAAACAATGCTTTGGATAGGATAAAGCGTTTTTGCACGTTCGCTAGGACGGAGAAGGATTAATTCGTACTAAACGGCAATGATTTAGCCTTATTTCAAAAGTTGAAAAATCAGCGAAATGGTAAAGGGGGGACCCTATTTATTTTGTTTGATTTGGACCATTTCTTAAACTTCACATATTTCTTAAAAAAACAATGATTTGTCTCGGAAAAAGCGTTTTTGCTCGTTCCCTAGGACAGAGAATTACTAATTCGTGATAAACGGCAATGATTTATCCTTATTTCATACAGTTCGAAAATCAGCGAAATTGTAAAGGGGGGACCCTATTCATTTCGTTGTATTTTGGCAATTTCTTAAACTTCAAATATTTCGTAAAAAACAATTGTTTGGATGGGATGAAGCGTTTTTGAACCTTCCCTATAGGACAGAGAAAGACTAATTCGTGATAAACGGCAATGATTTAGCCTTATTTCAAAAGTTCAAAAATCAGCGAAATTGTAAAGGGTGTACCCTATTCATTTTGTTTGATTTTGGCCATTTCTTAAACTTCAAATATTTCGTAAAAAAACAATGCTTTGGATCGGGTAATGCGTTTTTGCAACTTCCCTAGGACAGAGAAAGACTAATACGTTATAAACGGCAATGATTTATCCTTATTTCAAACGGTTCAAAAATCAACGAAAATGTAAAGGGGGGACCCTATTCATTTTGTTTAATTTTGGTCATTTATTAAACTTCAAATATTTCGGGGAAAAACAATGCTTTGTGTCGGATAAAGCGTTTTTGCACCTTCGCTAGGACAGAGAAAGATTAATTCGTGATAAATTAAACGACATTTATTAAGCCTTAGTTTAAAAGGTCAAAAATCAGCGAAATTGTAAAGGGGGGACCCTAATCATTTTGTTTGATTTTTTCCAAATTTTAAACTGGAAATATTTCGTTAAAAAGCAATGCTTTGTATCGGAAAAACCGTTTTTACACAGAGAAAAAGTAATTCGTGATAAAAGGCAATGATTTATCCTTATTTCAAAAGTACAAAAAATCAGCGAAATTGTAAAGGAGGGACCCTATTCATTTTGTGTGAATTTCGCCATATCTTAAACTTCAAATATTTCGTAAAAAAACAAAGCTTTTTATCGGATAATGCGTTTTTTCACCTTCGCTAGGACAGAGAAGGAACAATTCGTGCTAAACGGCCATGATTTAGCCTTATTTCATAATTTCAAAAATCGGAGAAAGTGTAAAGGTGGGACCCTATTCATTTCTTTTGATCTTGGCCATTTCTTCAACTTCAAATGTTTTGTAAAAAAACAAAGCTTTGTATCGGAAAAAGCGTTTTTGAACATTCCCTAGGACGGAGAAAAAATGATTCGTGATAAATGGCAATGATTTAGCCTTATTTCAAAAGTTCAAAAATCAGCGAAATTGTAAAGGGGGGACCCTATTCATTTTGTTTGAATTTGGCCATATCTTAAACTTCAAAGATTTCTTAAAAAACAATGCTTTGGATCGGATAAAGCGTTTTTGCACCTTCGCTAGGACAGAGAAGGATCAATTCGCGCTAAACGGCCATGATTTAGCCTTATTTCAAAAGTTGAAAAATCAGCGAAGGTGTAAAGGAGGGAACCTATTAATTTCGTTTGATTTGGACCATTTCTTAAACTTCAAATATTTCGTAAAAAACAATGATTTGTATCGGAAAAAGCTTTTTTACACCTTCCCTAGGACAGAGAAAGCCTAATTCGTGATAAACGGCAATAATTTAGCCTTATTTCAATAGTTCAAAAATCACGAAATTGTAAAGGGGGACCCTATTCATTTCGTTTGATTTGGGCCATTTTCAAACGTCAAATATTTCGAAAAAAAACAATGCTTTGTATCGGAAAAAGCGTTTTTGCACCTTCCCTTGGTCAGAGAAAGACTAATTCGTGCGAGACGGCCATGATTTAACCTTATTTCAAAAACTCAAAAATCAGCGAAATTGTAAAGGGGGGACCCTATTCATTTTGTTTGATTTTGGCCATTTCTTAAACTTCAAATATTTCGTAAAAAAACAATGCTTTGTATTGGAAATAGCGTTTTAGCACCTTTCCTAGACAAGGAAAAAGACTAATTCGTGATAAACGGCAATGATTTAGCATTATTTCAAAAGTTGAAAAATCAACGAAATTGTAAAGGGGGGACCCTATTCATTTTGTTTGATTTTGGCCATTTCTTAAACTTCAAATATTTCTTAAAAAAACAATGCTTTGTATCGGAAAAATCGTTTTTTCACTTTCGCTAGGACAGAGAAGGAACAATTCGTGCTAAACGGCCATGATTTTGCCTTATTTCATAATTTGAAAAATCAGAGAAAGTGTAAAGGTTGGAACCTATTCATTTCGTTTGATCTTGGCAATTTCTTAAACTTCAAATATTTCGTAAAAAAACAAAGCTTTGTATCGGAAAAAGCGTTTTTGCACATTCCCTAGGACGGAGAAAAAGTAATTCGTGATAAATGGCAATGATTTAGCCTTATTTCAAAAGTTGAAAAATCAGCGAAGGTGTAAAGGAGGGAACCTATTAATTTCGTTTGATTTGGACCATTTCTTAAACTTCAAATATTTCGTAAAAAACAATGATTTTTATCGGAAAAAGCTTTTTTACACCTTCCCTAGGGCAGAGAAAGACCAATTGTGATAAACGGCAATAATTTATTCAATAGTTCAAAAATGACGAAATTGTAAAGGGGGGACCCTATTCATTTTGTTTGATTTTGGCCATTTCTTAAACTTCAAATATTTCTTAAAAAAACAATGCTTTGTATCGGAAAAATCGTTTTTTCACTTTCGCTAGGACAGAGAAGGAACAATTCGTGCTAAACGGCCATGATTTTGCCTTATTTCATAATTTCAAAAATCAGAGAAAGTGTAAAGGTTGGACCCTATTCATTTCGTTTGATCTTGGCCATTTCTTCAACTTCAAATATTTCGTAAAAAAACAAAGCTTTGTATCGGAAAAAGCGTTTTTGCACATTCCCTAGGACGGAGAAAAAGTAATTCGTGATAAATGGCAATGATTTAGCCTTATTTCAAAAGTTGAAAAATCAGCGAAGGTGTAAAGGAGGGAACCTATTAATTTCGTTTGATTTGGACCATATCTTAAACTTCAAATATTTCGTAAAAAACAATGATTTTTATCGGAAAAAGCCTTTTTACACCTTCCCTAGGACAGAGAAAGACCAATTCGTGATAAACGGCAATAATTTATCTCTATTTTAATAGTTCAAAAATCACGAAATTGTAAAGGGGGGACCCTATTCATTTCGTTTGATTTGGGCCATTTTCAAACGTCAAATATTTCGAAAAAAAAACAATGCTTTGTATCGGAAAAAGCGTTTTTGCACCTTCCCTTGGTCAGAGAAAGACTAATTCGTGCGAGACGGCCATGATTTAACCTTATTTGAAAAAATCAAAAATCAGCGAAATTGTAAAGGGGGGACCCTATTCATTTTGTTTGATGTTGGTCATTTCTTAAACTTCAAATTTTCTCGTAAAAAAACAATGCTTTGTATTGGAAATAGCGTTTTAGCACCTTTCCTAGACAAGGAGAAAGACTAATTCGTGATAAACGGCAATGATTTAGCATTATTTCAAAAGTTGAAAAATCAAAGAAATTGTAAAGAGGGGACCATATACATTTCGCTTGATTTTGGCCATTTCTTAAACTTCAAATATTTCTAAAAAAAAAATGCTTTATATCGGAAAAAGCGTTTTTGCACATTCGCTAGGACATAGAAGGAACAATTCGTGCTAAACGGGCATGATTTAGCCTTATTTCAAATGTTGAAAAATGAGCGAAAGTGTAAAGGGGGGACGATATTCATTTCGTTTGATTTGGGCCATTTATTAAACTTCAAATATTTCGTAGAAAAACAATGCTTTGGATCGGATAAAGCGTTTTTGCACGTTCGCAAGGACAGAGAAGGATTAATTCGTACTAAACGGCAATGATTTAGCCTTATTTCAAAAGTTGAAAAATCAGCGAAATTGTAAAGGGGGGACCCTATTGATTTTGTTTGATATGGACCATTTCCTAAACTTCAAATATTTCTTAAAAAACCAATGCTTTGTATCGGAAAAAGCGTTTTTGCTCGTTCCCTAGGACAGAGAATGACTAATTCGTGATAAACGGCAATAATTTATCCTTATTTCATACAGTTCAAAAATCAGCGAAATTGTAAATGGGGGACCCTATTATTTTCGCTGTATTTTGGCAATTTCTTAAACTTCAAATATTTCGAAAAAAAAAAAATTGTTTGGATGGGATGAAGCGTTTTTGCACATTCCCTATAGGACAGAGAAAGACTAATTCGTGATAAACGGCAATGATTTAGCCTTATTTAAAAAATTCCAAAATCAGCGAAATTGTAAAGGGAGCACCCTATTCATTTTGTTTGATTTTGGCCATTTCTTAAACTTCAAATATTTCGTAAAAGAAGAATGCTTTGGATCGGAAAAAGCGTTTTTACACCTTCCCTAGGACGGAGAAAGAGTAATTCGTGATAAATGGCAATGATTTAGCCTTTTTTCAAAAGTTGAAAAATCAACGAAATTGTAAAGAGGGGACCCTATTCATTTTGTTTGATTTTGGCTATTTCTTAAACTTCAAATATTTCGTAAAAAAACAATGCTTCGTATCGGAAAAACCGTTTTTGCTCAGAGAAAAAGTAATTCGTGATAAAAGGCAATGATTTAGCCTTATTTTAAAAGTTCAAAAAATCAGCGAAATTGTAAAGGAGGGACCCTATTCATTTTGTGTGAACTTCGCCATATCTTAAACTTCAAATATTTCGTAAAAAACAAAGCTTTTTATCGGATAATGCGTTTTTTCACCTTCGCTAGGACAGAGAAGGATCAATTCGCGCTAAACGGCCATGATTTAGCCTTATTTCAAAAGTTGAAAAATCGGCGAAGGTGTAAAGGAGGGAACCTATTAATTTCGTTTGATTTGGACCATTTCTTAAACTTCAAATATTTCGTAAAAAACAATGATTTGTATCGGAAAAAGCTTTTTTACACCTTCCCTGGGACAGATAAAGCCTAATTCGTGATAAACGGCAATAATTTAGCCTTATTTCAATAGTTCAAAAATCACGAAATTGTAAAGGGGGACCCTATTCATTTCGTTTGATTTGGGCCATTTTCAAGCGTCAAATATTTCGAAAAAAAACAATGCTTTGTATCGGAAAAAGCGTTTTTGCACCTTCCCTTGGTCAGAGAAAGACTAATTCGTGCGAGACGGCCATGATTTAACCTTATTTCAAAAACTCAAAAATCAGCGAAATTGTAAAGGGGGGACCCTATTCATTTTGTTTGATTTTGGCCATTTCTTAAACTTCAAATATTTCGTAAAAAAACAATGCTTTGTATTGGAATTAGCGTTTTAGCACCTTTCCTAGACAAGGAGAAAGACTAATTCGTGATAAACGACAATGATTTAGCATTATTTCAAAAGTTGAAAAATCAACGAAATTGTAAAGAGGGGACCATATTCATTTTGTTTGATTTTGGCCATTTCTTAAACTTCAAATATTTCTTAAAAAAACAATTCTTTGTATCGGAAAAAGCGTTTTTGCACTTTCGCTAGGACAGAGAAGGAACAATTCGTGCTAAACGGCCATGATTTAGCCTTATTTCAAAAGTTGAAAAATCAGCGAAATTGTAAAGGGGGGACCCTATTCATTTTGTTTGATTTGGACCATTTCTTAAACTTCAAATACTTCTTAAAAAAACAATGCTTTGTATCAGAAAAAGCGTTTTTGCTTGTTCCCTAGGACACAGAATGACTAATTCGTGATAAACGGCAATGATTTATCCTTATTTCATACAGTTCAAAAATCAGCGAAATTGTAAAGGGGGGACCCTATTCATTTCGCTGTATTTTGGCAATTTCTTAAACTTCAAATATTTCGAAAAAAACCAATTGTTTGGATGAGATGAAGCGTTTTTACACCTTCCCTATAGGACAGAGAAAGACTAATTCGTGATAAACGGCAATGATTTAGCCTTATTTCAAAAGTTCAAAAATCAGCGAAATTGTAAAGAGGGGACCATATTCATTTTGTTTGATTTTGGCCATTTCTTAAACTTCAAATATTTCTTAAAAAAACAATTCTTTGTATCGGAAAAAGCGTTTTTGCACTTTCGCTAGGACAGAGAAGGAACAATTCGTGCTAAACGGCCATGATTTAGCCTTATTTCAAAAGTTGAAAAATCAGCGAAATTGTAAAGGGGGGACCCTATTCATTTTGTTTGATTTGGACCATTTCTTAAACTTCAAATATTTCTTAAAAAAACAATGCTTTGTATCGGAAAAAGCGTTTTTGCTTGTTCCCTAGGACACAGAATGACTAATTCGTGATAAACGGCAATGATTTATCCTTATTTCATACAGTTCAAAAATCAGCGAAATTGTAAAGGGGGGACCCTATTCATTTCGTTGTGATTTTGGCAATTTCTTAAACTTCAAATATTTCGAAAAAAACCAATTGTTTGGATGAGATGAAGCGTTTTTACACCTTTCCTATAGGACAGAGAAAGACTAATTCGTGATAAACGGCAATGATTTAGCCTTATTTCAAAAGTTGAAAAATCAACGAAATTGTAAAGGGGGGACCCTATTCATTTTGTTTGATTTTGGCCATTTCTTAAACTTCAAATATTTCGTAAAAAAACAATGCTTTGGATCGGAAAAAGCGTTTTTGCACCTTCCCTAGGACGGAGAAAGAGTAATTCGTGATAAATGGCAATGATTTAGCCTTTTTCAAAAGTTGAAAAATCAACGAAATTGTAAAGGGGGACCCTATTCATTTTGTTTGATTTGGGCCATTTCTTAAACTTCAAATATTTCGTAAAAAAACATTGCTTTGTATCGGATAAAACGTTTTTACACCTTCCCTAGGACAGAAAAAGAGTAATTCTAGATAAACGGCAATGATTTAGCCTTATTTCAAAAGTTGAAAAATCAACGAAATTGTAAAGGGGGGACCATATTCATTTTGTTTGATTTTGGCCAATTCTTAAACTTCAAATATTTCGTAAAAAAACAATTGTTTGGATGGGATGAAGCGTTTTTGCACCTTCCCTATAGGACAGAGAAAGACTAATTCGTGATAAACGGCAATGATTTAGCCTTATTTCAAAAGTTCAAAAATCAGCGAAATTGTAAAGGGAGCACCCTATTCATTTTGTTTGATTTTGGCCATTTCTTAAACTTCAAATATTTCTTAAAAAAACAATGCTTTGAATCGGAAAAAGCGTTTTTGCACCTTCCCTTGGTCAGAGAAAGACTAATTCGTGATAAACGGCCATGATTTAACCTTATTTCAAAAGTCAAAAATCAGCGAAATTGTAAAGGGGGGACCCTATTCATTTTGTTTGATTTTGGCCATTTCTTAAACTTCAAATATTTCGTAAAAAAACAATGCTTTGTATCGGAAAAACGTTTTTGCTTTCCCTAGGACAGAAAAACTAATTCGTGATAAACGGCAATGATTTAGCCTTATTTAAAAAATTCCAAAATCAGCGAAATTGTAAAGGGAGCACCCTATTCATTTTGTTTGATTTTGGCCATTTCTTAAACTTCAAATATTTCGTAGAAGAAGAATGCTTTGGATCGGAAAAAGCGTTTTTACACCTTCCCTAGGACGGAGAAAGAGTAATTCGTGATAAATGGCAATGATTTAGTCTTTTTTCAAAAGTTGAAAAATCAACGAAATTGTAAAGAGGGGACCCTATTCATTTTGTTTGATTTTGGCTATTTCTTAAACTTCAAATATTTCGTAAAAAAACAATGCTTTGTATCGGAAAAACCGTTTTTTCTCAGAGAAAAAGTAATTCGTGATAAAAGGCAATGATTTAGCCTTATTTCAAAAGTTCAAAAAATCAGCGAAATTGTAAAGGAGGGACCCTATTCATTTTGTGTGAACTTCGCCATATCTTAAACTTCAAATATTTCGTAAAAAACAAAGCTTTTTATCGGATAATGCGTTTTTTCACCTTCGCTAGGACAGAGAAGGATCAATTCGCGCTAAACGGCCATGATTTAGCCTTATTTCAAAAGTTGAAAAATCGGCGAAGGTGTAAAGGAGGGAACCTATTAATTTCGTTTGATTTGGACCATTTCTTAAACTTCAAAAATTTCGTAAAAAACAATGATTTGTATCGGAAAAAGCTTTTTTACACCTTCCCTGGGACAGATAAAGCCTAATTCGTGATAAACGGCAATAATTTAGCCTTATTTCAATAGTTCAAAAATCACGAAATTGTAAAGGGGGACCCTATTCATTTCGTTTGATTTGGGCCATTTTCAAGCGTCAAATATTTCGAAAAAAAACAATGCTTTGTATCGGAAAAAGCGTTTTTGCACCTTCCCTTGGTCAGAGAAAGACTAATTCGTGCGAGACGGCCATGATTTAACCTTATTTCAAAAACTCAAAAATCAGCGAAATTGTAAAGGGGGGACCCTATTCATTTTGTTTGATTTTGGTCATTTCTTAAACTTCAAATATTTCGTAAAAAAACAATGCTTTGTATTGGAATTAGCGTTTTAGCACCTTTCCTAGACAAGGAGAAAGACTAATTCGTGATAAACGACAATGATTTAGCATTATTTCAAAAGTTGAAAAATCAACGAAATTGTAAAGAGGGGACCATATTCATTTTGTTTGATTTTGGCCATTTCTTAAACTTCAAATATTTCTTAAAAAAACAATTCTTTGTATCGGAAAAAGCGTTTTTGCACTTTCGCTAGGACAGAGAAGGAACAATTCGTGCTAAACGGCCATGATTTAGCCTTATTTCAAAAGTTGAAAAATCAGCGAAATTGTAAAGGGGGGACCCTATTCATTTTGTTTGATTTGGACCATTTCTTAAACTTCAAATATTTCTTAAAAAAACAATGCTTTGTATCAGAAAAAGCGTTTTTGCTTGTTCCCTAGGACACAGAATGACTAATTCGTGATAAACGGCAATGATTTATCCTTATTTCATACAGTTCAAAAATCAGCGAAATTGTAAAGGGGGGACCCTATTCATTTCGCTGTATTTTGGCAATTTCTTAAACTTCAAATATTTCGAAAAAAACCCAATTGTTTGGATGAGATGAAGCGTTTTTACACCTTCCCTATAGGACAGAGAAAGACTAATTCGTGATAAACGGCAATGATTTAGCCTTATTTCAAAAGTTCAAAAATCAGCGAAATTGTAAAGGGAGCACCCTATTCATTTTGTTTGATTTTGGCCATTTCTTAAACTTCAAATATTTCGTAAAAAAACAATGCTTTGGATCGGAAAAAGCGTTTTTGCACCTTCCCTAGGACGGAGAAAGAGTAATTCGTGATAAATGGCAATGATTTAGCCTTTTTTCAAGAGTTGAAAAATCAACGAAATTGTAAAGAGGGGACCCTATTCATTTTGTTTGATTTGGGCCATTTCTTAAACTTCAAATATTTCGTAAAAAAACATTGCTTTGTATCGGATAAAACGTTTTTACACCTTCCCTAGGACAGAAAAAGAGTAATTCTAGATAAACGGCAATGATTTAGCCTTATTTCAAAAGTTGAAAAATCAACGAAATTGTAAAGGGGGGACCATATTCATTTTGTTTGATTTTGGCCAATTCTTAAACTTCAAATATTTCGTAAAAACACAATTGTTTGGATGGGATGAAGCGTTTTTGCACCTTCCCTATAGGACAGAGAAAGACTAATTCGTGATAAACGGCAATGATTTAGCCT
This sequence comes from Corallium rubrum, assembly GCA_964035015.1. Classification (NCBI taxonomy): domain Eukaryota; kingdom Metazoa; phylum Cnidaria; class Anthozoa; order Scleralcyonacea; family Coralliidae; genus Corallium; species Corallium rubrum. The sequence goes on along the minus strand of OZ036004.1, from coordinate 15,209,826 downwards.
TATTTCAAAAGTTCAAAAATCAGCGAAATTGTAAAGGGAGCACCCTATTCATTTTGTTTGATTTTGGCCATTTCTTAAACTTCAAATATTTCTTAAAAAAACAATGCTTTGAATCGGAAAAAGCGTTTTTGCACCTTCCCTTGGTCAGAGAAAGACTAATTCGTGCGAGACGGCCATGATTTAACCTTATTTCAAAAACTCAAAAATCAGCGAAATTGTAAAGGGGGGACCCTATTCATTTTGTTTGATTTTGGCCATTTCTTAAACTTCAAATATTTCGTAAAAAAACAATGCTTTGTATCGGAAAAACCGTTTTTGCTCAGAGAAAAAGTAATTCGTGATAAAAGGCAATGATTTAGCCTTATTTAAAAAATTCCAAAATCAGCGAAATTGTAAAGGGAGCACACTATTCATTTTGTTTGATTTTGGCCATTTCTTAAACTTCAAATATTTCGTAGAAGAAGAATGCTTTGGATCGGAAAAAGCGTTTTTACACCTTCCCTAGGACGGAGAAAGAGTAATTCGTGATAAATGGCAATGATTTAGTCTTTTTTCAAAAGTTGAAAAATCAACGAAATTGTAAAGAGGGGACCCTATTCATTTTGTTTGATTTTGGCTATTTCTTAAACTTCAAATATTTCGTAAAAAAACAATGCTTTGTATCGGAAAAACCGTTTTTGCTCAGAGAAAAAGTAATTCGTGATAAAAGGCAATGATTTAGCCTTATTTCAAAAGTTCAAAAAATCAGCGAAATTGTAAAGGAGGGACCCTATTCATTTTGTGTGAACTTCGCCATA